>CP125973.1:48164667-48266805 GCA_030063025.1 Avena longiglumis | reverse complement strand
ACCTTAAGACCCAATACATGTTTGAGAGTTATGACCAAAACTCGCTCGTTTTGTGTTTTTTGCCATTTTCATGAGGTATTTCCCATAGTTTTTGGGTTGCAAGTGGATTCGCAAGGCCTTTAAGACCCGTTACATGTTTGAGAGATATGACTAAAACTCGCTGCTTTCGCTTTTATGGTTGTTTTCATGAGCTATTGCCCACTGCTTTTGGGGTCTCGGTGTATTTTCAAGGACCTTAAGAACCGATACATGTTACAGAGATATGACCCAAGGCTCGTAGTTTTTGCCTTTTATGGTCGTTTTCATGAGCTATTGCCCATGGTTTTATGGTTCCAAGGTGACTGACATCAACCTTAAGAACCGAGACATGTTTAAGAGTTATGACCAAAAACTCGTCGCTTTCGTGTTTTATGGACGATTTCATGAGCTATTAGCCACATTTTTAGGGTTCAATGGCAATTTGCATGGTCCATAAGACCTCTCACATGTGTGAGAGATATGTCAAGAAAATCATCGTTTTCGCGTTTTATAGTCGTTTTCATGAGCTATTGCCCACTATTTTGGTGTTCTAGGGTGGTTTACAAAGACCTTAAGACCCGATACATGTTACAGAGATATGACCCAAGGATCGTAGTTTTTGCCTTTTATGGCCGTTTTCATGAGCTATTGCCCATGGTTTTATGGTTCCAAGGTGACTTACATCAACCTTATAAACCGAGACATGTTTGAGAGTTATGACCGAAAACTCGTCGCTTTCGTGTTATATGGACGATTTCATGAGCTATTGCCCACATTTTTAGGGTTCCATGGCAATTTGCATGGTCCATAAGACCCCTCACATGTGTGAGAGATATGTCAAGAAACTCGCTGCTGCTTTATGGTCGCTTTTCATGAGCTATTGCCCACAATTTTGGGGTTCTAGGGTGATTTACCATGACCTTAAGACCCGTTACATGTTTGAGATATATGACCAAAACTTGTCATTTTCGTGTTTTAAGGCTATTTTCATGAGTTGTTTTCCAGCTTTTGGGTTCCAAGCGGATTTGCTAGGCCTATAAGACCCGATACATGTTGGAGAGATATGACAAAAAAACTCATCGCTTTCGCTTTTATGGCCGCTTTTCATGTGCTATTGCCCATGGTGGTATGGTTCCAAGTTTACTTACATCAACCTTAAGAATCGATACATGTTTTAGAGTAATGACCAAAACTGCCGCTTTCGTGTCTTATGGCTGATTTCATGAGCTATTACCCACATTTTTGTGGTTCCATGGCAATTTTCATGGTCCATAATACCCTCACATGTGTGAGAGATTTGTCAAGAAACTCGCTTTTCGCTTTTTATGGTCGCTTTCAGAGCTATTGCCCACTATTTTGTGTTCGAGTGTGATTTACAATGACCTTAAGACCCAATACATGTTTGAGAGTTATGACCAAAAACTCGCTTTTGTGTTTTTTGCCATTTTCATGAGTTATTTCCCATAGTTTTTGTTGCAATCGGATTCGCAAGGCCTTTAAGACCCGCTACATGTTTGAGAGATATGACTAAAAACTCGCTGCTTTCGCTTTTATGGCTGTTTTCATGAGCTATTGCCCACTGCTTTGGGGTCTCGTACATTTTCAAGGACCTTAAAAACCGATACATGTTACAGAGATATGACCCAAGGCTCGTAGTTTTTGCCTTTTATGGTCGTTTTCATGAGCTATTGCCCATGGTTTTATGGTTCCAAGGTGACTGACATCAACCTTAAGAACCGAGACATGTTTAAGAGTTATGACCAAAAACTTGTCGCTTTCGTGTTTTATGGACGATTTCTTGAGCTATTAGCCACATTTTTAGGTTTCAATGGCAATTTGCATGGTCCATAAGACCTCTCACATGTGTGAGAGATATGTCAATAAACTCATCGTTTTCGCGTTTTATGGTCGTTTTCATGAGCTATTGCCCACTATTTTGGTGTTCTAGGGTGGTTTACAAAGACCTTAAGACCCGATACATGTTACAGAGATATGACCCAAGGATCGTAGTTTTTGCCTTTTATGGCCGTTTTCATGAGCTATTGCCCATGGTTTTATGGTTCCAAGGTGACTTACATCAAGCTTATAAACCGAGACATGTTTGAGAGTTATGACCAAAACTCGCCGCTTTCGTGTTTTATGGACGATTTCATGAGCTATTGCCCAAATTTTAGGGTTCCATGGCAATTTGTATGGTCCATAAGACCCCTCACATGTGTGAGAGATATGTCAAGAAACTCGCTTTCGCTGCTTTATGGTCGCTTTTCATGAGCTATTGCCCACAATTTTGGGGTTCTAGGGTGATTTACCATGACCTTAAGACCCGAAATGTTTGAGATATATGACCAAAATCTTGTCATTTTCGTGTTTTAAGGCTATTTTCATGAGTTGTTTTCCACAGTTTTGGGTTCCAAGCGGATTTGCTAGGCCTATAAGACCCGATACATGTTGGAGAGATATGACAAAAAACTCATCGTTTCTGCTTTTATGGCGCTTTTCATGTGCTATTGCCCATGGTGGTATGGTTCCAAGTTTACTTACATCAACCTTAAGAATCGATACATGTTTTAGAGTAATGACCAAAACTGCCGCTTTCGTGTCTTATGGCTGATTTCATGAGCTATTACCCACATTTTGGTTCCATGGCAATTTTCATGGTCCATAATACCCCTCACATGTGTGAGAGATATGTCAAGAAAATCGCTGCTTTCACGCTTTTATGGTCGCTTTCATGAGCTATTGCCCACTATTTTTGTGTTCGAGGGTGATTTACAATGACCTTAAGACCCAATACATGTTTGAGAGTTATGACCAAAAATCGTGCTTTTTGTGTTTTTGCCATTTTCATGAGTTATTTCCGTAGTTTTGGGTTGCAAGTGGATTCACAAGGCCAGAAGACCCGCTACATGTTTGAGAGATATGACTAAAACTCGCTTTTTTCGCTTTTATGGCTGTTTTCATGAGCTATTGCCCAACTTTTTGGGGTCTCGTGGCATTTTCAAAGACCTTAAGAACCGATACATGTTAGAGAGATATGACCCAAGGCTCATAGTTTTTGCCTTTTATGGTCGTTTTCATGAGCTATTGCCCATGGTTTTATGGTTCCAAGGTGACTGACATCAACCTTAAGAACCGAGACATGTTTAAGAGTTATGACATAAAACTCGTCGCTTTCGTGTTTTATGGACGATTTCATGAGTTATTAGCCACATTTTTAGGGTTCAATGGCAATTTGCATAGTCCATAAGACCTCTCACATGTGTGAGAGATATGTAAAGAAACTCGTCGTTTTCGCGTTTTATGGTCGTTTTCATGAGCTATTGCCCACTATTTTGGTGTTCTAGGGTGATTTACAACGACATTAAGACCCAATACATGTTTGAGAGTTATGACCAAAAAATCGTCGTTTTTGTGTTTTTGCCATTTCCATGAGTTATTTCCCACAGTTTTTGGGTTGCAAGTTGATTCGCAAGGCCTTTAAGACCCGTTACATGTTTGAGAGATATGACTAAAACTCGCTTTCGTGATTTTATGGCTGTTTTCATGAGGTATTGCCCACTGTTTTGGGGGTCTCAGGGCGATTTACAAAGACCTTAAGACCCGATACATTTTACAGAGATATGACCCAAGGATCGTAGTTTTTGCCTTTTATGGCCGTTTTCATGAGCTATTGCCCATGGTTTTATGGTTCCAAGGTGACTTACATCAACCTTAAGAACCAAGACATGTTTGAGCGTTATGACCGAAAACTCGTCGCTTTCGTGTTTTATAGATGATTTCATGAGCTATTGCCCACAATTTTAGGGTTCCATGGCAATTTGCAGGGTCCATAAGACCCCTCACATGTGTGAGAGATATGTCAAGAAACTCGTCGTTTTCCCGTTTTATGGTCGTTTTCATGAGCTATTGCCCACAATTTTGGGGTTCTAGGGTGATTTACCATGACCTTAAGACCCGTTACATGTTTGAGATATATGACCAAAAACTTGTCATTTTCGTGTTTTAAGAATGTTTTCATGAGTTGTTTTCCACAATTTTTGGGTTCCAAGCGGATTTACTAGGCCTGTAAGACCCGATACATGTTGGAGAGATATGACAAAAAACTCATCGTTTTCGCGTTTTATGGCCGTTTTCATGAGCTATTGCCCACTGTTTTTGGGGTCTCAGGGCGATTTACAAAGACCTTAAGACCCGGTACATGTTACAGAGTTTGACCGAAGGATCGTATGTTTTGCCTTTTATGGCCGTTTTCATGAGCTATTGCCCATGGTTTTATGGTTCCAAGGTGACTGACATCAACCTTAAGAACCGAGACATGTTTAAGAGTTATGACCAAAAACTCGTCGCTTGCGTGTTTTATAGACGATTTCATGAGCTATTAGCCACATTTTTAGGGTTCAATGGCAATTTACATGGTCCATAAGACCTCTCACATGTGTGAGAGATATGTCAAGAAACTCATCGCTGCTGCTTTATGGTCGCTTTCATGAGCTATTGCCCACTATTTTGGTGTTCTAGGGTGGTTTACAAAGACCTTAAGACCCGATACATGTTACGTAGATATGACCAAGGATCGTAGTTTTGCCTTTTATGGCCGCTTTTCATGAGCTATTGCCCATGGTTTTATGGTTCCAAGGTGACTTACATCAACCTTATAAACCGAGACATGTTTGAGAGTTATGACCAAAACTCGCTGCTGTTTTATGGACGATTTCATGAGCTATTGCCCACATTTTTAGGGTTCCATGGCAATTTGCATGGTCCATAAGACCCTCACATATGTGAGAGATATGTCAAGAAACCCGTTGCTGCTTTTATGGTCGCTTTTCATGAGCTATTGCCCATAATTTTGGGGTTCTAGGGTGATTTACCATGACCTTAAGACCGTTAAATGTTTGAGATATATGACCAAAACTTGTCATTTTCGTTTTAAGGCTATTTTCATGAGTTGTTTTCCACAGTTTTGGGTTCCAAGCGGATTTGCTAGGCCTATAAGACCGATACATGTTGTAGAGATATGACAAAAACTCATCGCTTTCGCTTTTATGGCCGCTTTTCATGTGCTATTGCCCATGGTGGTATGGTTCCAAGTTTACTTACATCAACCTTAAGAATCGATACATGTTTTAGAGTAATGACCAAAACTCGCTTCGTGTCTTATGGCTGATTTCATGAGCTATTACCCACATTTTGTGGTTCCATGGCAATTTTCATGGTCCATAAGACCCCTCACATGTGTGAGAGATATGTCAAGAACTCGTCGCTTTCAAGGCTTTATGGTTGTTTTCATGAGCTATTGCCCACTATTTTTGTGTTCGAGGGTGATTTACAGTGACCTTAAGAACCAATACATGTTTGATATTATGACCAAAAACTCGCTGCTTTTGTGTTTTTTGCCATTTTCATGAGTTATTTCCCATAGTTTTGGGTTGCAAGTGGATTCGCAAGGCCTTTAAGACCCGTTACATGTTTGAGAGATATGACTAAAACCTCGCTGCTTTCGCTTTTATGGCTGTTTTCATGAGCTATTGCCCACTGTTTTGGGGTCTCAATGCATTTTCAAAGACCTTAAGAACTGATACATGTTATAGAGATATGACCCAAGGCTCGTAGTTTTTGCCTTTTATGGTCGTTTTCATGAGCTATTGCCCATGGTTTTATGGTTCCAAGGTGACTCACATCAACCTTAAGAACCGAGACATGTTTGAGAGTTATGACCAAAAACTCTTCGCTTTCGTGTTTTATGGACGATTTCATGAGCTATTAGCCATATTTTTAGGGTTCAGTGGCAATTTGCATGGTCCATAAGACCCCTCGCATGTGTGAGAGATATGTCAAGAAACTCGTCGTTTTCGCCCTTTTATGGTCGTTTTCATGAGCTATTGCCCACTATTTTGGTGTTCTAGGGTGATTTACAACGACATTAAGACCCAATACATGTTTGAGAGTTATGACCAAAAAATCGTCGTTTTTGTGTTTTTTGCCATTTCCATGAGTTATTTCCCACAGTTTTTGGGTTGCAAGTTGATTCGCAAGGCCTTTAAGACCCGTTACATGTTTGAGAGATATGACTAAAACTCGTCGTTTTCGCATTTTATGGCTGTTTTCATGAGGTATTGCCCACTGTTTTGGGGGTCTCAGGGCGATTTACAAAGACCTTAAGACCCGATACATTTTACAGAGATATGACCCAAGGATCGTAGTTTTTGCCTTTTATGGCCGTTTTCATGAGCTATTGCCCATGGTTTTATGGTTCCAAGGTGACTTACATCAACCTTAAGAACCAAGACATGTTTGAGAGTTATGACCGAAAAACTGCCGCTTGTGTTTTATAGATGATTTCATGAGCTATTGCCCACAATTTTAGGGTTCCATGGCAATTTGCAGAGTCCATAAGACCCTCACATGTGTGAGAGATATGTCAAGAACTCGCTGCTTTCCTCCGCTTTTATGGTCGTTTTCATGAGCTATTGCCCACAATTTTGGGGTTCTAGGGTGATTTACCATGACCTTAAGACCTGCTACATGTTTGAGATATATGACCAAAAACTTGTCATTTTCGTGTTTTAAGAATGTTTTCATGAGTTGTTTTCCACAATTTTTGGGTTCCAAGCGGATTTACTAGGCCTGTAAGACCCGATACATGTTGGAGAGATATGACAAAAAACTCATCGTTTTCGCGTTTTATGGCCGTTTTCATGAGCTATTGCCCACTGTTTTTGGGGTCTCAGGGCGATTTACAAAGACCTTAAGACCCGATACATGTTACAGAGTTTGACCGAAGGATCGTATGTTTTGCCTTTTATGGCCGTTTTCATGAGCTATTGCCCATGGTTTTGTGGTTCCAAGGTGACTTACATCAACTTTAAGAATCGAGACATGTTTGAGAGTTATGACCAAAAACTCGTCGCTTGCGTGTTTTATAGACGATTTCATGAGCTATTGCCCACATTTTTAGGGTTCCATGGCCATTTGCATGGTCCATAAGACCCCTCACATGTGTGAGAGATATGTCAAGAAACTCGCCGTTTTCGCGTTTGATGGTCGTTTTCATGAGCTATTGCCCACTATTTTGGTGTTCTAGGGTGGTTTACAAAGACCTTAAGACCCGATACATGTTACAGAGATATGACCCAAGGATCGTAGTTTTTGCCTTTTATGGCCGTTTTCATGAGCTATTGCCCATGGTTTTATGGTTCCAAGGTGACTTACATCAACCTTATAAACCGAGACATGTTTGAGAGTTATGACCGAAAACTCGTCGCTTTCGTGTTTTATGGACGATTTCATGAGCTATTGCCCACATTTTTAGGGTTCCATGGCAATTTGCATGTCCATAAGACCCCTCACATATGTGAGAGATATGTCAAGAAACCTCGCTTTCGCTTTATGGTCGTTTTCATGAGCTATTGCCCATAATTTTGGGGTTCTAGGGTGATTTACCATGACCTTAAGACCCGTTAAATGTTTGAGATATATGACCAAAAACTTGTCATTTTCGTGTTTTAAGGCTATTTTCATGAGTTGTTTTCCACAGTTTTTGGGTTCCAAGCGGATTTGCTAGGCCTATAAGACCCGATACATGTTGTAGAGATATGACAAAAAAACTCATCGCTTTTCGCTTTTATGGCCGCTTTCATGTGCTATTGCCCATGGTGGTATGGTTCCAAGTTTACTTACATCAACCTTAAGAATCGATACATGTTTTAGAGTAATGACCAAAACTCGCCGCTTTCGTGTCTTATGGCTGATTTCATGAGCTATTACCCACATTTTTGTGGTTCCATGGCAATTTTCATGGTCCATAAGACCCCTCACATGTGTGAGAGATATGTCAAGAACTCGCTGCTCGCTTTTATGGTCGCTTTCATGAGCTATTGCCCACTATTTTTGTGTTCGAGGGTGATTTACAATGACCTTAAGACCCAATACATGTTTGATATTATGACCAAAACCGCTGCTTTTGTGTTTTTTGCCATTTTCATGAGTTATTTCCCATAGTTTTGGGTTGCAAGTGGATTCGCAAGGCCTTTAAGACCTGTTACATGTTTGAGAGATATGACTAAAAACTCGCTGCTGCGCTTTTATGGCTGTTTTCATGAGCTATTGCCCACTGCTTTTGGGGTCTCGTATGATTTTCAAGGACCTTAAGAACCGATACATGTTACGTAGATATGAACCAAGGCTCGTAGTTTTTGCCTTTTATGGTCGTTTTCATGAGCTATTGCCCATGGTTTTATGGTTCCAAGGTGACAGACATCAACCTTAAGAACCGAGACATGTTTAAGAGTTATGACCAAAAACTCGTCGCTTTCGTGTTTTATGGACGATTTCATGAGCTATTAGCCACATTTTTAGGGTTCAATGGCAATTTGCATGGTCCATAAGACCTCTCACATGTGTGAGAGATATGTCAAGAAACTCATCGTTTTCGCGTTTTATGGTCGTTTTCATGAGCTATTGCCCACTATTTTGGTGTTCTAGGGTGATTTACAACGACATTAAGACCCAATACATGTTTGAGAGTTATGACCAAAAAATCGTCGTTTTTGTGTTTTTGCCATTTCCATGAGTTATTTTCCACAATTTTTGGGTTGCAAGTTGATTCGCAAGGCCTTTAAGACCCGTTACATGTTTGAGAGATATGACTAAAACTCGTCGTTTTCGCATTTTATGGCTGTTTTCATGAGGTATTGCCCACTATTTTGGGGGTCTCGTAGCATTTACAAAGACCTTAAGACCCGATACATTTTACAGAGATATGACCCAAGGATCGTAGTTTTTGCCTTTTATGGCCGTTTTCATGAGCTATTGCCCATGGTTTTATGGTTCCAAGGTGACTTACATCAACCTTAAGAACCAAGACATGTTTGAGCGTTATGACCGAAAACTCGTCGCTTTCGTGTTTTATAGATGATTTCATGAGCTATTGCCCACAATTTTAGGGTTCCATGGCAATTTGCAGGGTCCATAAGACCCTCACATGTGTGAGAGATATGTCAAGAAACTCTGCTTTCCTGTTTTATGGTCGTTTTCATGAGCTATTGCCCACAATTTTGGGGTTCTAGGGTGGTTTACCATGACCTTAAGACCCGTTACATGTTTGAGATATATGACCAAAAACTTGTCATTTTCGTGTTTTAAGAATGTTTTCATGAGTTGTTTTCCACAATTTTTGGGTTCCAAGCGGATTTACTAGGCCTGTAAGACCCGATACATGTTGGAGAGATATGACAAAAAACTCATCGTTTTTGCGTTTTATGGCCGTTTTCATGAGCTATTGCCCATCGCTTTTTGGGGGTCTCGTGGCATTTACAAAGACCTTAAGACTCGTTATATGTTATAGAGTTTGACCGAAGGATCGTATGTTTTGCCTTTTATGGCCGTTTTCATGAGCTATTGCCCATGGTTTTATGGTTCCAAGGTGACTTACATCAACTTTAAGAATCGAGACATGTTTGAGAGTTATGACCAAAACTCGTCATGTGTTTTATAGACGATTTCATGAGCTATTGCCCACATTTTTAGGGTTCCATGGCCATTTGCATGGTCCATAAGACCCCTCACATGTGTGAGAGATATGTCAAGAAACTCGCCGTTTTCGCGTTTGATGGTCGTTTTCATGAGCTATTGCCCACTATTTTGGTGTTCTAGGGTGGTTTACAAAGACCTTAAGACCCGATACATGTTACGTAGATATGACCAAGGATCGTAGTTTTGCCTTTTTATGGCCGCTTTTCATGAGCTATTGCCCATGGTTTTATGGTTCCAAGGTGACTTACATCAACCTTAAGAACCGAGACATGTTTGAGAGTTATGACCAAAACTCGCTTATGTGTTTTATAGACGATTTCATGAGCTATTGCCCACATTTTAGGGTTCCATGGCCATTTGCATGGTCCATAAGACCCTCACATGTGTGAGAGATATGTCAAGAAACTCGCCGCTTTCGCTTGATGGTCGCTTTCATGAGCTATTGCCCACAATTTTGGGGTTCTAGGGTGATTTACCAAGACCTTAAGACCTTACATGTTTGAGATATATGACCAAAACATGTCATTTTCGTGTTTTAAGGCTATTTTCATGAGTTGTTTTCCACAGTTTTGGGTTCCAAGCGATTTGCTAGGCCTATAAGACCCAATACATGTTGGAGAGATATGACAAAAATAACTCATCGTTTTCGCTTTATGGCCGCTTTTCATGTGCTATTGCCCATGGTGGTATGGTTCCAAGTTTACTTACATCAACCTTAAGAATCGATACATGTTTTAGAGTAATGACCAAAAACTCGTCGCTTTCGTGTCTTATGGCTGATTTCATGAGCTATTACCCACATTTTTGTGGTTCCATGGCAATTTTCATGGTCCATAAGACCCTCACATGTGTGAGAGATATGTCAAGAACTCGCTTTTCGCTTTTATGGTCGCTTTCATGAGCTATTGCCCACTATTTTTGTGTTCGAGGGTGATTTACAATGACCGTAAGACCCAATACATGTTTGAGAGTTATGACCAAAACTCGCTGCTTTTGTGTTTTTGCCATTTTCATGAGTTATTTCCCATAGTTTTTGGGTTGCAAGTGGATTCGCAAGGCCTTTAAGACCCGTTACATGTTTGAGAGATATGACTAAAAACTCGCTTTCGCTGCTTTTATGGCTGTTTTCATGAGCTATTGCCCACTGTTTTGGGGTCTCGTGGCGATTTTCAAGGACCTTAAGAACCCATACATGTTACGAGATATGACCCAAGGCTCGTAGTTTTGCCTTTTATGGTCGTTTTCATGAGCTATTGCCCATGGTTTTATGGTTCCAAGGTGACCGACATCAACCTTAAGAACCGAGACATGTTTAAGAGTTATGACCAAAAACTCCGCTTTCGTTTTTATGGACGATTTCATGATCTATTAGCCACATTTTTAGGGTTCAATGGCAATTTGTATGGTCATAAGACCTCTCACATGTGTGAGATATGTCAAGAAACTCATCGCTTTCGCGCTTTTATGGTCGTTTTCATGAGCTATTGCCCACTATTTTGGTGTTCTAGGGTGGTTTACAAAGACCTTAAGACCCGATACATGTTACGTAGATATGACCCAAGGATCGTAGTTTTTTCCTTTTATGGCCGTTTCATGAGCTATTGCCCATGGTTTTATGGTTCCAAGGTGACTTACATCAACCTTATAAACCGAGACATGTTTGAGAGTTATGACCAAAACTCGTCGCTCGGTTTTATGGACATTTCATGAGCTATTGCCCACATTTTTAGTGTTCCATGGCAATTTGCATGGTCCATAAGACCCTCACATGTGTGAGAGATATGTCAAGAAACTCGCTGCGCTGCTTTATGGTCGTTTTCATGAGCTATTGCCCACAATTTTGGGGTTCTAGGGTGATTTACCATGACCTTAAAACCCGTTAAATGTTTGAGATATATGACCAAAAACTTGTCATTTTCTTGTTTTAAGGCTATTTTCATGAGTTGTTTTCCCCAATTTTTGGGTTCCAAGCGGATTTGCTAGGCCTATAAGACCCGATACATGTTGGAGAGATATGACAAAAAAAACTCATCGTTTTCGCTTTTATGGCTGCTTTTCATGTGCTATTGCCATGGTGGTATGGTTCCAAGTTTACTTACATCAACCTTAAGAATCGATACATGTTTTAGTGTAATGACCAAAAACTCGTCGCTTTCGTGTCTTATGGCTGATTTCATGAGCTATTACCCACATTTTTGTGGTTCCATGGCAATTTTCATGGTCCATAAGACCCCTCACATGTGTGAGAGATATGTCAAGAACTCGTCGTTTTCGCGTTTTATGGTCGTTTTCATGAGCTATTGCCCACTATTTTTGTGTTCGAGGGTGATTTACAATGACCTTAAGACCCAATGCATGTTTGAGAGTTATGACAAAAAACTCGTCGTTTTTGTGTTTTTTGCCATTTTCATGAGTTATTTCCCATAGTTTTTGGGTTGCAAGTGGATTCACAAGGCCTTTAAGACCCGTTACATGTTTGATAGATATGACTAAAAACTCGTCGTTTTCGCGTTTTATGGCTGTTTTCATGAGCTATTGCCCACTGTTTTTGGGGTCTTAGGGCGATTTTCAAAGACCTTAAGAACCGATACATGTTACAGAGATATGACCCAAGGCTCATAGTTTTTGCCTTTTATGGTCGTTTTCATGAGCTATTGCCCATGGTTTTATGGTTCCAAGGTGTTAGGGGTCCCAACCTAATAAGGTAGAGTCCTCCTGTGTTTTACAATGCTAGTCCCTGGATCAATAGCTAGCATCCACAGTAAGATGTAATATCAAGAAACAAAGGTCATAATATAACTTTTATAACCAGGATTAACATAATTTTATTACATCATACATAGCTCATATGGCTATTACATTACATTGCAGCGGAATAAATATAGTCATGGGTCCTTCATCTTCAAAGTGCCACAGGCAGATGTTGGTTGTAGACTTTGTAATCCTAAACAATCAATCTTCACTAAAATCAATCAAACCTGCAACGTACAAGTTACAGCCACAAAGGGTCAATACATTTGAATTGTATTGGCAAGTGATACTATGGTAGTATAGTGGAGTCTATCATCTATATGCATTTGGCTAAGTGGAATTGAGGCTTGCTTTGCTCAAAATAGATTTTCCTTATCATTTTGAAAAATAAAAAGTTTTGTCAAAAACTTTTTCCAATGCTTCTCTCAATCAAAGACTGAAGATCCTTCTCGAGGCATCTACAAATCAAAGACTGAAGTGCTTGGTAAAAACATTTTCCTCAATCCAAGATTTCAAGATCCTTATATCAAGCCATCTTTCCATCAAAGATTGAAGAATACACACAATCCCTTGTTCACCCACAAGTTTTTATTTAGAAATTGGAATGATGAGATTCTTGATTGCTTCCATGTCTTGATGCTCAAATTGTCCTTTACCAAGGACATGGCTAAGTACTTAGGTTTTACACTCTGCAGAGGTGGTGCACTTTACCCACAAGACTTGGTTTCCAAGACAAAATCTTTCAAGCCTTCCTTAGACCAAAATGGACGCGTTCCAACCTATCAAAACACTACCACCCACTGTCCATTTGGCTAAGTTCTTGCAACCTATATGATCATGGCAGAGCCCATATTGCCAAGTGGTTGCACTTGAAGCTTCTCAACATTTGACATCTCAAATCCCTTTGTTTCCTGGGTGGCATTCCACAAGTGAGATACACAAGGTTAACCATAAATATGGGCCTTGTGAACCACTCAACATAACCCAATCCATCCATTCCACCCAGGTGATTTATTAACTTAGTTGTTTTATTAAACAAAAACATAAGTCTTCAGACTTAGAATATTTTTCCATAGTGTGAATATGTTTTCCACCCATGTTTTCTATTAGCTAGGCTAAGCTTGGTAGTAGTAGGAATCTCTAACTTAGGAAAATCCTACTAAGGATTCTTCTACAAGGTTTTCCTATAGCAAGATCTATACTTAGCAAAATCCATGCAAGTTTTACTTAACAAAACCACTAATGCATAATAAAAGTATTGGGATGGAAATTATGAAGCATCACTTGCCTTTTTGGTAGAGTATGGGTTCACTTCTTGATCTTTGCAACAATCACACTCTTCAAGTCACTACAAATAAATCAAGCAAGGCACATTCTCAATCTACCAATCAAGCAAAACAACACACATAAATAACAAAGTCAAAGAATTGCATGCAAGTATGCCAAGCTTTGTTTTGTTTGTTTGAAAAAAGGTCCCTAGTGGGTCATAGTCATTTGGGTACATCTAATGGTCATTTCCTAAAGTGGCCAAGTCATTTGTAAAAGGTTTCATTTAAAACCATTTTCAAAACAAAGTGTTATTTTATGTGGTGTAGAAATATTTTATTAAGGCATTAGTCCATAGGGTTCACCAAATGAGTTGCTATTGCAAAACTTGGTGTTTTGGGTCAGTAGGTTTGGTCCAAATTATTATTTCAAGTTTTCCTTCCATACACATTTTCATAAATAAAACTATTCTTTTTATTTGGCTAGAAAATGGCTAAGTTAAATAATTCAACTTAAATTTCACAAAAATCATTTTAACACTATGGGTTGGTTCCTAGGGTCAGTAGGGTCACAATAAACCAATTGGCAAAGGTTTGATCTCAAAATTCATTTTTAAATGATTTTTCTAATGTTAGCAAGTACACAAAAGAATCTGCAAATTCAAACAAGCTACCAGTTACTATTTGCAAAACTAAGGGTAGGGTTGGTTAGGTCTTGTTCTCCTGAATCTTTTGATATAAAATTTGTCAAATTTGGACGTGTGGTTCAAAAGATATAAGGATTTGAAGTTTGTAATTAAATCTGATTCAGATTTCTGATTTAAATCAAACACTGGACACGCGGCGGCTTCCTATTCGCGGGTACCGCTTCGCTGCGGATCACACTGTGGTGCGTTGGATCTAGTTAAATCGAATGGCTCAGATCGAGTACCTCTTCGCGTTTAAGTCGTTCTATCTCAGCCAGTGGATCTGCATCCAACGGTTCCTATCTATTGACCTAGAATCGGGCGGTGGATTCTGTTACAGCGGGCGGGCTCGAGGGCATCGCCAAGCATCGGAAGCGAGAAAGAGAGAGAGGGGGCTCACCTGATTCGCGGGATGATGCTAATGCTCAACGTGCTCTTGGGGAGGCAGGGGGAGCACGAGGTTGGGCGGAATTGCTCGCCGGAGTCGACATCAAGGCGGACGGCTCGTCAAGTCGAAGACGGCTAGAGTCACCCAGACAAACGAGGCACATGGTCGAGCGCAAGGATAAGGCGAACGTGTTTGCGTGAGCGAGAGGGTCGGGTAGTTTAGTTTACCCGAGAGGTTTCACCGGAGTGGCCGCGACGCCGGTGATGCTTCGAGGTTAACGGCCGAGCGCCTAGTGTGTCCGTGGGCTGCCGACGCCTGGAGGTTCGCCAGACGATGTAGACCAAGCTCAAGGCAGAGGCAGTTGAGGGCGGTGTGGTGTGGCCGAATTGGTCGAGAAAGCTCCGGAGGCAGTGGTGTTCGGGTGGAATTAGCGGCCTGGGGCGTATTGGGGAAGGAAACAGAGGGGAACGAGAGGAGTCCTCGGCGATTTATCACGCTGCTTATCATGCTTTTACTCGGGCATTAAAGTGAATTAAGTCCGATGAATCACGCTCGCAACGGCTAAAGGAGGAGGAAGAAAAGGTCGTAAGGGTGGAGAAGAAGGAGGGTCAGTGGGGTCCACTCGTCAAGGAAAGAAACGAGGGAGGTCCACCACCATTGGTTCAGGTAAGATTTTTGGTTTGAATCGTTTCTGGGTAGAGGGAGGGGCTGGATTGGCTTAGTGGGCTGGGGTAGTCAATACGGCTGGGGCTTTATTTTTATTTCCGTCTGCTTTTTCTTTTTCCTTTTCGATTTCAATTTCTGCTTTGAATTTCCAAACAAACAATTCACACTCAAATCAAATCCAAACAATCATTCAAGAAACTTTGAACTTTGAATTTTGGTTCTGTTATCAACATAAACCAATATTCCAAAATAAATAATATCCTTATTTATTTTAGGGTCCATTAATAGTTAAATAAAATGGATCACTAGTTATTTAATAAAATAGGGTTTGATTTTTATTAATAAAATTTCCATTTGAAATCTAATTATTTTCATAATCAAACCAGTAGGTTTTATTTGAAAATAAGGATGCTTGGAAATCTTGTTTTAAAATAAAATAACCTTTTATTTTAGGTTCCATTTATAATTAAATGAATGGTCCTTAAATAATAATCCATTTAGGATTTGTTTATTTGGTTCAAATAATTCATATTGAATTATTTGGAAGTATTCCAAAGTGATTTATTAATCATATAAGATTGGGTAATTGTTTTAATTCCAAATATCATTTTCTCATGTATTTTTATTTAGAGATTTGTCCTTATTTAAAATAGGGATAGAATGGTTATTTCCATTTTATTTTTATTTGGAATATTCTTTATTTCATATTTTTTTTTTATTTGAATTGGGATTAATCATTACTCCATTTGCTTCATGGATTAGGCCAAGATTTGATTTGGTCTGTAAATATTCTTTATTAATATTTTCATCTTTGTCTTATGAAATCCATATTCTTTTTATTTAGAGATCCAAACTTGGTGATTCCAATTTATGAAAACTTATTTATTATTTGTTTATACTTTTGATTCCTTTTAGGATCTATTGTACTCCACTTGGTATGGGTTTTTGGTAAGGCTTTAATAGCTTTGGAAATTCAATTCACTTATCTTTTTATATTCATAAGGTTTTGTTTATGGTCTCATCTATAATTTAAATAAAATGGACCATGGTTTAATAATCAATAGGGTTTGGTTCATTAAGAGAATTAAATACTTAGAAAACTAATTTAAAATAATTTAACAAGCTTTGATGTTTAAATTAAATTGGTAAAACTTCTTAGTTAAATAAAATTGGATATTAAATCCTTATTAATTTATTTTAAATAATCCTTTTATTAAATGTTTATCTTTTTAAATCTCTTGAGGTTTATTTTAATTCAAATGGGTTTGAAGTTCCAATTGAATTCAAAAGTTTCTTCCGCTCTGAAAATCAACAAAGTTTTATTTTATTAATTTATTTTCACATTACAAGATTTGGAAAATCTTGGGATGTGACAGTTACCACTTAAAATAAATCTCGTCCCGAGATTTGGGAAGATTAGGGTTACAAGCAAGTTCAAAACAACTAGGGTACTACCACCCTTAAAATTTTCAAACAAAAATTACATATTGGCCTTCTTGGGATCCTGGGAAAACTTCCTCTTGGAAAACTTTTGCATAGTGTCCATTGTTTCCATAATTGACTTATGGTCCAAGGTTGAGTTTCTCCATAGGCTTGATCAACTTGTTCTTCATCTTTTCTGGACAGTTGCTTGCATAGTGTCCTGGGTTCTTGCAATTGTAACATATCACTTGGCTGATATCTCTCAAAGGCTGGTTTATCTTATGTTTTATATTTTCTGGACAGTAGTTTGCATAATGTCCAAACTCTTTGCAATATTTGCACATCACTTGGCTAAAATTCTTCCTTATCTTGGGTTTCACTAGCTTTTGTTTGTCTTCTTGTCTCTTCTTCTTTTCTGGGCATTCATTGGCATAGTGTCCCATCTCTTTGCAAGTGTAACATTGCTCTTGAGTAATATCCTTCTTGCTAGTGTTGGGAAATTTCTTTTTCTTCTTGGGTCTCTCCAAATCTAGGAGTTCTTCTAGTTCATGTTCTTCATGAGTGGGAGATCTTTCTCTCTTCTTGAGGCATTGATCTTCATGTTCCTTGGATGAATGATCATTATCTCTAAAAATATTGCTAGTTTTGGTTCCTTCTAGTATAACATCTTTGTCATCCTTGTTGTCATTAGCTCCTTGGGAAAAGTTTTCTCTCATGTTGATCATTTGAGTAACTATTCCTTGCAACAATTGGGATTGAAGTTTGAAAATCCTTTGTATAGCTGGGTCTAGTCCATTGTTGTTGGCTAATAGCTGAGTTGTCTCTTGGCTCAACTGGTTTTGGGTTGCTATAAGTTCTCTCATGTTGTTATCTTGGTTGTTGTTGTCATCAACTTTGATGTTGGAGTTTCTTGGAGAAGTCATCTGTTTGGGTTTGAAGGGAGATTAGAATAGGCAAGATATTTCTAATGAGATATTTCTAATCACACATATCTCAATTCACACAAGCAATGTGCAAGCAATCACAAACCAGATAATTCACTCAAACAACAAAGTTCAAGTACATACTTAGGCAACGAAAATATTGTTTTGTTACACCACATAAGTTGGTGTGTTTGACTTAACTAAAATATGGTGGTCCATCTATATGGTTCACTTATGATGTTTCCATCCTTCTTGGTTGATCCTTCTTGCATGAGATCATGGTTTCCTTGAGAAAACTCTTGGTCACAATACTTCAAAGTTGTTGGTGGATCCTTCTAACTTTTGCATTCCCTCAGTCTCTAATGCTTAAGCAAGTTTTTCCTTGTCTCACTTGTAGTCCTTAGTGATATCCAAGTTGGAAGTCCTTGGTGAATATGTTGAAGATGTTGAAGTCATTAGAGTTGAAGAAGTTGAAGAAGTCTTTTGCACATAGTGTAGTCTTTGGTCATGGGGTAGGATTTTCCATCAAGTTGAAGTAGAAGAGATGTAGAGTTCAAACCGAAAATGGTTAAGGAAAGAGTTTACAAGATTGTTTGTAACTAAGTTTTTGGAACAAAATACAACTCCTATTTTTCTAAGGGTTTTTGTCCAATCCTAGGTTTACAAATCCTACAGGCAACACAATGCTCTGATACCATCTGTTAGGGGTCCCAACCTAATAAGGTAGAGTCCTCCTGTGTTTTACAATGCTAGTCCCTGGATCAATAGCTAGCATCCACAGTAAGATGTAATATCAAGAAACAAAGGTCATAATATAACTTTTATAACCAGGATTAACATAATTTTATTACATCATACATAGCTCATATGGCTATTACATTACATTGCAGCGGAATAAATATAGTCATGGGTCCTTCATCTTCAAAGTGCCACAGGCAGATGTTGGTTGTAGACTTTGTAATCCTAAACAATCAATCTTCACTAAAATCAATCAAACCTGCAACGCATAAGTTACTGACCACAAAGGGTCAATACATTTGAATTGTATTGGCAAGTGATACTATGGTAGTATAGTGGAGTCTATCATCTATATGCATTTGGCTAAGTGGAATTGAGGCTTGCTTTGCTCAAAATAGATTTTCCTTATCATTTTGAAAAATAAAAAGTTTTGTCAAAAACTTTTTCCAATGCTTCTCTCAATCAAAGACTGAAGATCCTTCTCGAGGCATCTACAAATCAAAGACTGAAGTGCTTGGTAAAAACATTTTCCTCAATCCAAGATTTCAAGATCCTTATATCAAGCCATCTTTCCATCAAAGATTGAAGAATACACACAATCCCTTGTTCACCCACAAGTTTTTATTTAGAAATTGGAATGATGAGATTCTTGATTGCTTCCATGTCTTGATGCTCAAATTGTCCTTACCAAGGACATGGCTAAGTACTTAGGTTTTACACTGCAGAGGTGGCGACTTTACCCACAAGACTTGGTTTCCCAAGACAAAATCTTTCGAAGCCTTCCTTAGACCAAAATGGACGTTGCTCCAACCTATCAAAACACTACCACCCACTGTCCATTTGGCTAAGTTCTTGCAACCTATATGATCATGGCAGAGCCCATATTGCCAAGTGGTTGCACTTGAAGCTTCTCAACATTTGACATCTCAAATCCCTTTGTTTCCTGGTGGCATTCCACAAGTGAGATACACAAGGTTAACCATAAATATGGGCCTTGTGAACCACTCAACATAACCCAATCCATCCATTCCACCCGTGTGATTTATTAACTTAGTTGTTTTATTAAACAAAACATAAGTCTTCGACTTAGAATATTTTTCCATAGTGTGAATATGTTTTCCACCCATGTTTTCTATTAGCTAGGCTAAGCTTGGTAGTAGTAGGAATCTCTAACTTAGGAAAATCCTACTAAGGATTCTTCTACAAGGTTTTCCTATAGCAAGATCTATACTTAGCAAAATCCATGCAAGTTTTACTTAACAAAACCACTAATGCATAATAAAAGTATTGGGATGGAAATTATGAAGCATCACTTGCCTTTTTGGTAGAGTATGGGTTCACTTCTTGATCTTTGCAACAATCACACTCTTCAAGTCACTACAAATAAATCAAGCAAGGCACATTCTCAATCTACCAATCAAGCAAAACAACACACATAAATAACAAAGTCAAAGAATTGCATGCAAGTATGCCAAGCTTTGTTTTGTTTGAAAAAGTGGTCCCTAGTGGGTCATAGTCATTTGGGTACATCTAATGGTCATTTCCTAAAGTGGCCAAGTCATTTGTAAAAGGTTTCATTTTAAAACCATTTTCAAAACAAAGTGTTATTTTTATGTGGTGTAGAAATATTTTTATTAAGGCATTAGTCCATAGGGTTCACCAAATGAGTTGCTATTGCAAAACTTGGTGTTTTTGGGTCAGTAGGTTTGGTCCAAATTATTATTTCAAGTTTTCCTTCCATACACATTTTCATAAATAAAACTATTCTTTTTATTTGGCTAGAAAATGGCTAAGTTAAATAATTCAACTTAAATTTCACAAAAATCATTTTTAATACTATGGGTTGGTTCCTAGGGTCAGTAGGGTCACAATAAACCAATTGGCAAAGGTTTGATCTCAAAATTCATTTTTAAATGATTTTTCTAATGTTAGCAAGTACACAAAAGAATCTGCAAATTCAAACAAGCTACCAGTTACTATTTGCAAAACTAAGGGTAGGGTTGGTTAGGTCTTGTTCTCCTGAATCTTTTGATATAAAATTTGTCAAATTTGGACGTGTGGTTCAAAAGATATAAGGATTTGAAGTTTGTAATTAAATCTGATTCAGATTTCTGATTTAAATCAAACACTGGACACGCGGCGGCTTCCTATTCGCGGGTACCGCTTCGCTGCGGATCACACTGTGGTGCGTTGGATCTAGTTAAATCGAATGGCTCAGATCGAGTACCTCTTCGCGTTTAAGTCGTTCTATCTCAGCCAGTGGATCTGCATCCAACGGTTCCTATCTATTGACCTAGAACTGGCGGCGGTGGATTCCGTCGCGCGGCGGCGGCGGCTCGGCAGTGGCATCGCCGGCGTTACCGGAAGCGAGAAAGAGAGAGAGGGGGCTCACCTGATTCGCGGGATGATGCTAATGCTCAACGTGCTCTTGGGGAGGCAGGGGGAGCACGAGGTTGGGCGGAATTGCTCGCCGGAGTCGATACTGGCGACGGACGGCTCTGGTCGAAGTCGAAGACGAAGCTAGGAGTCACCCAGAGACAAACGAGGCACATGGTCAGGAGCGCAAGGATAAGGCGAACGTGTTTGCGTGAGCGAGAGGGGTCGGGGTAGTTTAGTTTACCCGAGAGGTTTCGCCGGAGTGGCCGCGACGTCGGTGATGCTCAGAGGTTAACGAAGCCGAGCGTCTAGTGTGTCCGTGGCCAAGCGGTTGACGCTGGGAGGTTCGCCAGACGATGTAGACCAAGCTCGCGTGCAGAGGCAGTTGAGGGGCGGTGTGGTGTGGCCAGAATTGGTCGAGAAAGCTCGTCGGAGGCAGTGGTGTTCGGGGTGGAATTGGGGCGGCCTGGGGGCGATATTGGGGAAGGAAACAGAGGGGAACGAGAGAGGAGTCCCTGGCGATTTATCACGCGTGCTTACTGCGGCTTTTACTCGGGGCATTAAAGTGAATTAAGTCCGATGAATCACGTCTGCAACGGCTAAAGGAGGAGGAAGAAAAGGTCGTGCGGGGTGGAGAAGAAGGAGGGCTGTGGGGTCCACTGGCTGGGAAAAAGAAACGGGAGGTCCACCACCATTGGTTCTGTGGGTAAGATTTTTGGTTTGAATCGTTTTCATGGGTAGAGGGAGTCTGGATTGGCTTAGTGGGCTGGGGTAGTTGGGCAATGGGTCGCTTTTATTTTTATTTCTGCATTTTCTTTTTCCTTTTCGATTTCAATTCTGTTTTGAATTTCCAAACAAACAATTCACACTCAAATCAAATCCAAACAATCATTCAACAAACTTTGAACTTTGAATTTTGGTTCTGTTTATCAACATAAACCAATATTCCAAAATAAATAATATCCTTATTTATTTTAGGGTCCATTAATAGTTAAATAAAATGGATCACTAGTTATTTAATAAAATAGGGTTTGATTTTTATTAATAAAATTTCCATTTGAAATCTAATTATTTTCATAATCAAACCAGTAGGTTTTATTTGAAAATAAGGATGCTTGAAATCTTGTTTTAAAATAAAATAACCTTTATTTTAGGTTCCATTTATAATTAAATGAATGGTCCTTAAATAATAATCCATTTAGGATTTGTTTATTTGGTTCAAATAATTCATATTGAATTATTTGGAAGTATTCAAAGTGATTTATTAATCATATAAGATTGGGTAATTGTTTTAATTCCAAATATCATTTTCTCCTGTATTTTTATTTAGAGATTTGTCCTTATTTAAAATAGGGATAGAATGGTTATTTCCATTTTATTTTTTATTTGGAATATTCTTTATTTCATATTTTTTTATTTGAATTGGGATTAATCATTACTCCATTTGCTTCATGGATTAGGCCAAGATTTGATTTGGTCTGTAAATATTCTTTATTAATATTTTCATCTTTGTCTTATGAAATCCATATCTTTTTATTTAGAGATCCAAACTTGGTGATTCCAATTTATGAAAACTTATTTATTATTTGTTTATACTTTTGATTCCTTTTAGGATCTATTGTACTCCACTTGGTATGGGTTTTTGGTAAGGCTTTAATAGCTTTGGAAATTCAATTCACTTATCTTTTTATATTCATAAGGTTTTGTTTATGGTCTCATCTATAATTTAAATAAAATGGACCATGGTTTAATAATCAATAGGGTTTGGTTCATTAAGAGAATTAAATACTTAGAAAACTAATTTAAAATAATTTAACAAGCTTTGATGTTTAAATTAAATTGGTAAAACTTCTTAGTTAAATAAAATTGGATATTAAATCCTTATTAATTTATTTTAAATAATCCTTTTATTAAATGTTTATCTTTTTAAATCTCTTGAGGTTTATTTTAATTCAAATGGGTTTGAAGTTCCAATTGAATTCAAAAAGTTTCTTCTGGCTCTGAAAATCAACAAAGTTTTATTTTATTAATTTATTTTCACATTACAAGATTTGGAAAATCTTGGGATGTGACACAAGGTGACTGACATCAACCTTAAGAACCGAGACATGTTTAAGAGTTATGACATAAAACTCGTCGCTTTCGTGTTTTATGGACGATTTCATGAGCTATTAGCCACATTTTTAGGGTTCAATGGCAATTTGCATGGTCCATAAGACCTCTCACATGTGTGAGAGATATGTCAAGAAACTCATCGTTTTCGTGTTTTATGGTCGTTTTCATGAGCTATTGCCCACTATTTTGGTGTTCTAGGGTGATTTACAAAGACGTTAAGACCCGATACATGTTACAGCGATATGACCCAAGGATCGTAGTTTTTGCCTTTTATGGACGTTTTTATGAGCTATTGCCCATGGTTTTATGGTTCCAAGGTGACTTACATCAACCTTAAGAACCAAGAAATGTTTGAGAGTTATGACCAAAAACTCGTCGTTTTTGTGTTCTTTGCCATTTTCATGAGTTATTTCCCATAGTTTTTGGGTTGCAAGTGGATTCGCAAGTCCTTTAAGACCCGTTACATGTTTGAGAGATATGACTAAAAACTCGTCGTTTTCGCGTTTTATGGCTGTTTTCATGAGCTATTGCCCACTATTTTTGGGGTCTCAAGGCGATTGTCAAAGACCTTAAGAACCGTTACATGTTTGAGATATATGACCAAAAACTTGTCATTTTCGTGTTTTAAGGATGTTTTCATGAGTTGTTTTCCACAATTTTTGGGTTCCAAGCGGATTTACTAGGCCTGTAAGACCCGATACATGTTGGAGAGATATGACAAAAAACTCATCGTTTTCGCGTTTTATGGCCGTTTTCATGAGCTATTGCCCACTGTTTTTGGGGTCTCAGGGCGATTTACAAAGACCTTAAGACCCGATACATGTTATAGAGTTTGACCGAAGGATCGTATGTTTTGCCTTTTATGGCCGTTTTCATGAGCTATTGCCCATGGTTTTATGGTTCCAAGGTGACTTACATCAACTTTAAGAACCGAGACATGTTTGAGAGTTATGACCAAAAACGTTACATGTTTGAGAGATATGACAAGCTTTCATGAGCTATTGCCGACTATTTTTGTGTTCGAGGGTGATTTACAATGACCTTAAGACCCAATACATGTTTGAGAGTTATGACCAAAAACTCGTCGTTTTTGTGTTTTTTGCCATTTTCATGAGTTATTTCCCATAGTTTTTGGGTTGCAAGTGGATTCACAAGGCCTTTAAGACCCGTTACATGTTTGAGAGATATGACTAAAAACTCGCTTCGCTGCTTTTATGGCTGTTTTCATGAGCTATTGCCCACTGTTTTTGGGGTCTCAGGGCGATTTTCAAGGACCTTAAGAACCGATACATGTTACAGTGATATGACCCAAGGCTCGTAGTTTTTGCCTTTTATGTTTGTTTTCATGAGCTATTGCCCATGGTTTTATGGTTCCAAGGTGACTGACATCAACCTTAAGAACCGAGATGTTAAGAGTTATGACCAAAACTCGCCGCTTTCGTGTTTATGGACGATTTCATGAGCTATTAGCCACATTTTTAGGGTTCAATGGCAATTTGCATGGTCCATAAGACCTCTCACATGTGTGAGAGATATGTCAAGAAACTCATCGCTTTCGCTTTTATGGTCGCTTTCATGAGCTATTGCCCACTATTTTGGTGTTCTAGGGTGGTTTATAAAGACCTTAAGACCCGATACATGTTACGTAGATATGACCCAAGGATCGTAGTTTTTGCCTTTTATGGCCGCTTTTCATGAGCTATTGCCCATGGTTTTAAGTTTCAAGGTGACTTACATCAACCTTATAAACCGAGACATGTTTGAGAGTTATGACCGAAAACTCGCTTTCGTGTTTTATGGACGATTTCATGAGCTATTGCCCACATTTTTAGGGTTCCATGGAAATTTGCATGGTCCATAAGACCCCTCACATGTGTGAGAGATATGTCAAGAAACTCCGCTGCTGCTTATGGTCGTTTTCATGACCTATTGCCCACAATTTTGGGGTTCTAGGGTGATTTACCATGACCTTAAGACCCGTTAAATGTTTGAGATATATGACCAAAAACTTGTCATTTTCGTGTTTTAAGGCTATTTTCATGAGTTGTTTTCCGCTTTTGGGTTCCAAGGATTTGCTAGGCCTATAAGCACTAGTGGAAACGCGGCTTTGTTGATCCTGAAAATTTTAACACCGGTTCTTCTACGAACCGGTGTTAAAGGGGGGCCAGCGTGGCCTCTGCGGCATTAAAGGAGCCCCTTTAACACCGGTTCGTACACGAACCGTGTTAAAGGTCTTTCCACCGATGGCTCAAGACACTCCCTTTAACACCGGTTCGTACGAACCGGTGTTAAAGGGGCTATATAAGACACCACCAGCCCACACACACCCACTCTTCCATTCTTTCACATTTTGGAGCCTAGCAAGAGGGTGTGAAGAGTGCTAGTTTGTGTTTTTCATATGCACTAGAGGTGTTCGGTGAAATGCCCGAGAGCTCAAAATAAGCTTTCTTGTTGCTCTTTCCGTCTCGGTCGAGGTCGGCAACTATAGTTTCATGTGTCATTGATGTACTATATATATAAATGGTCATCTCCCTATTTTTTTTGATATATACTACATATTAATGCAGATGAATCCAATGGATGTGTACGGTGACCGCCGCTTCCGAGTACATTACGGGCCTCCAAAATTTCATCGTTGTGGCTAATGCAAACCGTGGTCACAATGGTTTTATGTCTGTCCGTGTGTTCACCGTCGTAACAAGAAAGACTACTCAAATACCGTAACCATTCACGCCCACCGCTTCGATCTGGTTTCATGCCCAGCTATAATTGTTGGACCAAGCACGGAGAAAAGGGGTTGTGATGGAAGACAACGAAGAAGAGGATGATGAAAACTATCATAATATGTATCCCGAATATGATGATAATGCAACGGAGGTAGATAATGAAGATCAAGAGGGAGCGATGGGCCCCGATGACGATCTTGGTCGGGCCATTACCGATGCAAAGGAAGAATGTGAAACTGAAAAGGAGAAGGAGAAGCGGAGCAGATGTTAAAGGATCACAAAACATTGTTGTATCCAACTTGCGAAGATGGCCACAAAAAGCTAGGTGCCACAATGGATTTGCTGCAATGGAAGGCAGAGAATGGTGTGACCGACAAGCATTTTCAAAGTTGTTGGTAAAATGAAGAATCTTCTTCCAAGAAATAATGAGTTGCCTGACAGACATACCAAGCAAAGAAGGTTGTCTGCCCTCTAGGATTAGACGCAGAAGATACATGCCTGCATTAATGATCGCATCCTCTACCGCGGTGAGAAGTACGAGAATTTGGATGCATGCCCGGTATGCAGATCAAGCAGTATAAGATCGACGAGACGATCTGGCGATGTTGAGGGCGAGGCCCCTAGGAAGAAGGTTCCCCAAGGTTATGTGGTATGCTCCTATAATACCACGGTTAAAACGCTCTTGAAATAAAGAGCATGCCAAGTTGTTGCGATGGCACATGGAAGACAGAAGAAAGACGATGTTGAGACACCGATGGGTCACAGGAGAAAAGTCGGCGAGAGTACCCGGACTTTGCACGTGACGCAAGGAACTTAAGGTTTGGTCTAAGTACGACGGCATGAATCCTTTTGGTGAGGAGCTGCAGTCAAGACCGGCTGTGACCCTATGTATCTATAACCTTCCTCCTTGGTTGTGTATGAAGAGGAAGTTCATTATGATGCCAGTGCTCATCCAAGGCCCGAGGCAACCCGAACGACATTGATGTGTACCTAAGGCCATTAGTTGAAGAACTTTTACAGGTGTGGGCCAAACCAGGTGTACGATGTGGGATGAGCAAAGGGGAGCCATTTGACCTCGAGCATTGCTTTTAAGAACCATCAATGATTGGCCTGCTCTTAGTAACATTTCAGGATGACAAACAAGGGATACAATGCATGCACACTGTTTAGATGATACCGAAAGTGTATATTTGGATAAATGTAAGAAGGTTGTGTACCTAGGGTATCGCCGATTTCTTCCGAACCTGCATCCAGTAAGAAAGAAAGACAAGCATGTCAAACGTCTGGCGTAACCCGAGGAAGCCTCCGTCTGTGGTGAGGAGGTATTTGGTATGGTCAAGGACCTAGAAGTAATCTTTGGAAAAGGTCCTGCAGTCTATCTGTTCCGAATGACGATGCCGGACACGCGCCCATGTGGAAGAAGCAATCTATATTTTGGGACCTACCCTATTGGAAAGTCTTAGAGGTCCGCTCTTCAATCGACGTGATGCACGTGACGAAGAATGTTTGCGTGAACCTGCTAGGCTTTCTAGGAGTGTATGGGAAGACAAAAGATACACCGGAAGCACGACAGACCAAGAACGTCAAGGCCCCTCAAGAGCCTATGCATCCACGAACGAGAAGGGTAAACGATGCCACTTAACTCCCCGCCACGCTCTTACCAAAGCGAGAAGGAAATCTTTTGAATGTCCGAAAAGATCAAGGTCCCGTCGGCTTCGTCGAATATAAAGGAATAATAAATATGGCGAGAAAAATTCCAAAACCTGAAGTCTCATGAGCCACGTGATTATGACACAATTGCTTCCGATTGCATTGAGGGGCTTCTACTGAAAATGTTCGAGTACCCATTGTGAAGCTATGTGCATTCCTCAATGCAATATCTCGAAGGTAATCGATCCAAAGCCTACGGGTTACAAAAGATGTGGCCCAATGTCTTGTCGACTTTGAGTTGGTGTTCCCACCATCCTTCTTCAATATTATGACGCATCTCTGGTTCACCTAGTAGAAGAGATTGCCATTCTCGGTCTGTATTTCTACACAATATGTTCCCCTTTGAGAGGTACATGGGAGTCTTAAAGAAATATGTTCATAACCGTGCTAGGATGTAGGAAGCATCTCCAAGGGCTATGTAACAGGAGGTCATTGAGTTCTGTGTTGATTTTATTCGACCTTAAGGCGATTGGTGTTCGAATCACGACATGAGGGAGACTGTGGAAAAGGCACCCTAGGATGTAAAGCAATGATATGTAGGGACGGAATTCTCTCAATCAAGCACACTACACGGTTTTACAAAGATCTATCTTGGTTGCCCAGATATCAATGAACACAAGAATTTAATACGCCTCAAACACCCGGCGATCGATGAATGGATTATAAGTGAACACATGGCGAGTTTTGGGCTGGTCAAAAGACTTCTCACGAATAACACCACTGTTAGATCACCGTACTTGTTGGCTGGACACCGTCTTCGAGTATGTACTTTCCAAGGGTACGAGATAAATGGGAATACATTTTACACGATAGGCCAAGATAAAAGAGCACCAACCAAAAGTGGTGTCCGCTTGATGCAGGAAGACAATGGGCAAAAGACCACGTATTATGGGTTCATAGAGGAGATATGGGAACTTGACTATGGACCTAATTTTAAGGTCCCCTTGTTTCGATGCAAATGGGTCAAGCTAAGGAGGAGGGTTGAGGTAGACAAGAAGTACGGAATGACAACGGTGGATCTCAACAATCTTATGAAGAACTTAGACGAACCATTCGTCCCTAGCCAATGATGTGGCTCAGTTTTCTATGTGAAGGACATGTCCTCCGGACCAAAAAAAAGAAAAAATATGCAAACGAATACATCATATGATGAGCCAAAGCGTCACATAGTTCTTTCAGGAAAAGAAACATCGTGGGAATCGAGGACAAGACATATGTCAAGATTATAATAAGTTTGATGAAATTCCGCCCTTCACAAAGGAAATGGCCGACCCAAGCATTCCGTTAAAGAAGATGCTCCATGATTACGACTGAAGCGATCATAAGGAAGGGCATATGCCAAGAAGTTCATGCTCATATTATGTAACTCTAGTTCATGTTTTTAATATTAATACATGTCTTGTGGATGGACCGGGAGTATGAGAAGAAGTTGGTTTTATGTGCTGTCCGTGTGTTCACTGTCAGAACCGTGCACTTCCGAGTACATTGCGAGTAAGCACACAACCACACTAGATTTTCGTTGTTGCAGTTAAAAAAACTTTCCGGATCTAAAGTAGACAAGCGGCTCACCGCTCATCATCTCACACGGAGGAAAAAAAAAGAAAAAAAATCGACTACACTAGAGTAGTCCTTCTATCCTTCGGATCAGAGACCACCGCTCCGTTCTCCTTCCTCCCTCCTGCTATTTATAAACACCGTGCTGCAGTAGAGCGCCTGCCCGCCCAAGATTCCTAGTCCTCAAGCGAAAGAGAGCACACCACCAATGGCCGCTTCTCGCGCCTCAACCCCGTAACCGCCTGCTCCAACAGCCCTCCCGCAGATGCTACCTCTCTCCCGCTCTCCCAACCGCTGATTTACAGGCGTCAGTTCTTGTACCCACAGCTGACACCCGCTCCCGCCAACAGACGGGTGGCATGTTGCTTGCGGCGGCAGCTGGTGCCCCAGTGGAGGGTTTACGGTGGGGGTGCCCGCGTTCATGATCAGCTTTAGTGGTGTGCATATCTCCACGCACGGTCGCCACACGGCCGTAGTGGTGTCCCTGCTCTCGAAAACGATCTTGCAGCTTTGTAACTTGTCTAACTAGATCAATACACAGGAGCTAACTAATTTCACATATTAGGAGTGCCTCTATGACCAGTTTCTGGAGATGTCGGAGGATGGGCTCAGCATCTCCCCGAACTGGCCGTAGTGGTGTCCCTGCCTCAAAACGATCTTGCAGCTTTGTAACTTGTCTAACTATATCAATACACCAGGAGCTAACTAATTTCACATATTAGGAGTGCCTCTATGACCGTTTCTCGGAGATGCCGAGGATCGGGCTCGTCGGCATCTCCCGAAACGCCGTAGTGGTGTCCTGCTCTCGAAAACCATCTTGCAGCTTTGTAACTTGTCTAACTAGATCAATACACCAGGGAGCTAACTAATTTCACATATTAGAGTGCCTCTATGACAGTTTCGGAGATGCCGGAGGATCGGCTCCCGGCATCTCCCCGAACTGGCCGTAGTGGTGTCCCTGCCTCAAGCGGCCGGAGGACTGGACTCACAAGGATGCCTATTTATAGTACAAGCAGGTCGACATAGTGTTGACACTTACAAAATAATGTCGACACTCACTATTATTAGTCCCGGTTGGTGTCTCCAACCGGGACTAAAGGTTCATCTTTCCCAGTTGGTGACACCATCCGGACAAGGTACACGCCATACGACATAATGTCGACATGCACTCACCTCTATTATTAGTGCCGACTTCGTGTTTTGTCCCGGTTGGTGTCTCCAACCGGGACTAGAATTCATCTTTAGTCGGTTGGTGTCTCCAACCGACTAAAGGTTCATCCGCCATTTTTCCGCCATTTTTCTTCCCGCCATTTTTCTTCCCATGATTCTTCCCGCCATTTTTCTTCCCGCCATTTTTTCTTCCCTTGATTCTTCCCTCCAGTTCTTCCCGCTAGTTCACTATATATATGTAGGGGTTGGCCTCCATTGTCATTGCACATCTCTAGACTCATATCGCAACCTCATCACTCTTTCCCATGGCTTCCACCGTAGCACTAACCCCTGGGAGGCGGGCGCTTTGCGCCTCGAACTACCCTGCCCGGGCCATCAGTGTCCCCGTCGGCTGGATCTTTGGCGTCGGAGGTGTGCGGTTCCTCCTGTCCCTCTAGGTGTGGCGCGGATGGCCATCACGAACCACTACTACTTGAGCTCACGCCGGAGCAGCGGAGGAATCCCGGATGGCATCCGACTATTTCTCTACTTGGGAAGCCTTCGTGGATCGGCATGAGAGGGCTCGCCAGCACGAGGAGGACGCCCACCTCCTCCTAACTTCACGAGGCCGCCGTCGGCTATGGTGGCGCGGTCGGACTCTCCAGAGCGTCATGGCCTGTGACACTGCCGCCGACTCTAACCCCGTGCGCTACCCTCAAGTCCAGCCCACGCTACCCTCAAGTCCAGCCCCAGCGTACTCTCCAGAGGTTCAATTACGGTGACGGCGACAGCGATGGCCGGCGGCGGTCTGGCGACTACGTTGGCGAGTATTACAGGTGTGGCAGAGCATGACTAAATCACTCCAACATTCGAAACAAGTTCGGCCGATTGTTACTTAATCGGCCATGTATCTTGATTTTCAGTTCTTTTATGTATCTTAATTTTCAGTTCGATTCGCCGATTGTTACTTAATCGCCATGTATCTTAATTTTAGTTCTTTTATATATCTTAAAAAGCACCTTTAATGCATGAAATAAGTGTTTATTTATTTTAGAAAATTTCATGTAAAGTAAATATAAAAATCATTTACATGAATGGATAGATATTATTTTATGAAAATTATGATATATTATTCATATTTTTCGAGTTGAAATGAAAAGATATGGATTTTCTAAATTCATATCATATTTTTAATTAAAAAGCCCCTTTAATGCATGAAATAAGTGTTTATTTATTTTAAAAATTTCATGTAAAGTAAATATAAAATCATTTACATTAATGGATAGATATTATTTTTGAAAATTATGATATATTATTCATATTTTCTGAGTTGAAATGAAAAAGATATGAATTTTCTAAATTCATATCATATTTTGAATTAAAAAGCCCTGAATTAAAAAGCCCTGAAATAAATGCGCTGGAAAACACCCCTTTAACACCGGTTCGGCTGGAACCGGTGTTAAAGCAGCATTACTCTTTAACACCGGTTCGTGGTGGAACCGGTGTTAAAGGGTAAATCTTGTGAAGCGCCCTTTAACACCGGTTCCAGACGAACCGTGTTAAAGGGGGTATTTATTTCACCTTCCTCCTCTTTCCTCCCACGCACAGCCAGATCGATCGGCGCCCCGGCCACGCCGCTGCCCGACGCCGTCTCGCCGCCGGACGCCGTCTCGCGCCGCCCGCTGAGGTTCGCCCGACTCTGCGTCGCCGCCCTCTCCGCTTCGACCCGGCCTGCTGCGCGACCCGCCCGCTCCGCATCCACCACCGCTGGCCGGCGACCCGCTCATGCCCGCCTTCACGTCCCGGCCGGCCGCCGTCCTCGCGCCCGTCAGCTTCGCCCGGCCGTGCGCTTCCGCCCGTTCCACCTCCGGAGCGCCCGTCCGCTGCCGACGCGCCACGGCGCCGCCAGCCGCCTCCACCTCGCCCAGCTCCTCGCCCGGCGTCCCGTCCGTCGCTTGGGCTCGCTGCCACCTCCCACCCTCTGGCGCCCTCGGGCCCGTCAGCTACACGCGGACCCGCCCTCAACCGACCTGCCCCTCTCCTTCCTGCGGCCGCCGCCATGTCCGGCGACTCACGTCAGCCTGTGCTGCCCCTTGTTCGGCCTCCTCCCACTCACTTGGTGAGCTTGGGCCAACCAATTGGGGGGCAAATGGGCCAAGGAGACACTTTGGGCCACTATTGGGGGCAAATGGGCCAAATATCGTTATTTTACCCAAAATTTGTCAAATATGAAGGGATATTAGGAAAAATTCTTGAGCTGGGGGGCGTCTCTGAACTGCATAGCTCACCATCCAGGCCCGTCTTCCTTGGTCGTGCCCTTTTGGGAGCTCACGCCTGGCCATGGCGCGGGCGCCTCCTCGAACCGCCTCCGGCCTCGCGACTCCGGATCTAGGCCTTAATCCTTGCACATGTGAATTAGAAGCATGTGGAGTAAAAATAAAATAGCTTATAGCAAAGATATTATAATAGGCCACGCCTAAACCCTAACGACCACCTCGCTCTCTTCCCGTGCGGAGCGTCTCGCCCGCCGGAGCTCATAGGCCACGCCTAGCACCGCCGCCCGACGAGACCGCGCATCCGTGTCTGCCTGCTCGCCTCGCCCACACCACCCTCGTCGCCGCCCTGCTGCCGCCATCCCGGGATATAAGTAAGGGCATGTTTGATTCAAAGGATTTGTATAGGAAATTTGTAGGATTAAATCCTATAGGAAATTTGTAGGATTAAATCCTATAGGAAATCCTATAGGAAATTATGCATGTTTGATTCAAAGGATTTGTATTGTATGTGTATTGTATATGCATGTGTATATTTTGTGCCACGCCGACGACCACCGCCACCATTATGCCATCGACCCTGACCTCCTATGTCCTCGCTGAGCCTACACACGCGTCGGTGTGTCGCATGTTAGGTAGACCATCACGTCGTCTGGTTCGACGCACACCCCACGCACCCGGCCCGCTCTCGCCCTAGCGTCGCCACCTCTCGTTGTCAATATAGCATTATAATAACCATGCTATGTTAATCAACTTTGATGACAAGTTAATTAGAAGAAGTAAATGTACCCTCTCATATGAGTCCGGGGTTTCTCCGAATTAGGGTTTGAAATGACCAAGCATGTATTAGGGTTACATTTCAATACTTTTAACCTGTCATATCATCGTCCTTGCTTGAGCATTTCAATAGATGTATTACTGATATTTCTGTGATAATATTATTGTTTTAGAAACTATGGATCCACTTAGTAGAAACCTTGAAGAAGAAGAAATAATGGAGAACATTATTGATGAGGACACCTCACAATATCTGAACTTGGAGGGACATGACGACGACAGCTCAAGTACTAGTCATGGAGAAGATGAAGACTCCGGTGAACGCAATTTAATGGTTACAAAGTCCGACGCCCAAATTGGAGGTCACTGGCACCCCCGCCGTCTCCGCAGCGTCAGCAGTCTGAGCCGCTGTTAGGGGTCCCAACCTGATAAGGTTGATCCCTCCTGTGTTTTACAATGCTAGTCCCTGGATCAATAGCTAGCATCCACAGTTAAGATGTAATATCAAGAAACAAAGGTCATAATATAACTTTATAACCAGGAAAACATAATTTTATTACATCATACATAGCTCATATGGCTATTACATTACATTGCAGCGGAATAAATATAGTCATGGGTCCTTCATCTTCAAAGTGCCACAGGCAGATGTTGGTTGTAGACTTTGTAATCCTAAACAATCAATCTTCACTAAAATCAATCAAACACGCAACATACAAGTTACAGCCACAAAGGGTCAATACATTTGAATTGTATTGGCAAGTGATACTATGGTAGTATAGTGGAGTCTATCATCTATATGCATTTGGCTAAGTGGAGTTGAGGCTTGCATTGCTCAAAATAGATTTTTCCTTAACATTTTGAAAATAATTAGTTTTGTCAAAAACTTTTCCAATGCTTCTCTCAATCAAAGACTGAAGATCCTTCTCGAGGCATCTACAAATCAAAGACCAAGTGCTTGGTAAAATCATTTTCCTCAATCCAAGATTTCAAGATCCTTATATCAAGCCATCTTTCCATCAAAGATTGAAGAATACACACAATCCTTGTTCACCCACAAGTTTTATTTAGAAATTGGAATGATGAGATTCTTGATTGTTTCCATGTCTTGATGCTCAAATTGTCCTTTACCAGGGACATGGCTAAGTACTTAGGTTTTACACTCTGCAGGTGGTGCACTTTACCCACAAGACTTGGTTTCCCAAGACAAAATCTTTGAAGCCTTCCCTTAGACCAAAATGGACGCTCCAACCTATCAAACACTACCACCCACTGTCCATTTGGCTATGTTCTTGCAACCTATATGATCATGGCGAGCCCATATTGCCAAGTGGTTGCACTTGAAGCTTCTCAACATTTGACATCTCAAATCCCTTTGTTTCTGGGTGGCATTCCACAAGTGTGATACACAAGGTTCACAGTCCCTGGCCTTGTGTAACCACTCAACATATCCCAATCTTTCCATTCCACCCAGGTGATTCATTAACTTAGTTGTTTTATTAAACAAAACATAAGTCCTTTAGACTTAGATTATTTTTCCATAGTGTGAATATATTTTCCACCCATGTTTTCTATTAGCTAGGCTAAGCTTGGTAGTAGTAGGAATCTTAACTTAGGAAAATCCTACTAAGGATTCATCTGCAAAGTTTTCCTATAGCAAGATCTATACTTAGCAAAATCCATGCAAGTTTTACTTAACAAAATTACTAATGCATAGTGAAAGTAATGGGATAGAAAGTATGTAGCATCACTTGCCTTTTTGGTAGAGTATAGGTTCACTTCTTGATCTTTGCAACAATCACACTCTTCAAGTTACTACAAATAAATCAAGCAAGGCACAATCTCAATCTACCAATCAAGCAAAACAACACACATAAATAACAAAGTCCAAGAGATGCATGCAAGCATGCCAAGCTTTGTTTTGTTTGAAAAAGTGGTTCCTAGTGGGTCATAGCCATTTGGGTTCATCTAATGGTCATTCTCTAAAGTGGCCAAGTCATTCGCAAAAGGTTTCACTTAAAACTATTTTCAAAACAAAGTGTTATTTTATGTGGTGTAGAAATATTTTTATTAAGGCATTTTCCCATAGGGTTCACCAAATGAGTTGCTATTGCAAAACTTGGTGTTTTTAGGTCAGTAGGTTTGGTCCAAACCATCTACTCAAAGTTTTCTTCCTTTAAACATTTCCATAATAAAATCACTAATTTTATTTGGCTAGAAATGGACTAAACTAATTAATCCATTCCAAACTTTTCCAAATTCATTTTCCAAACCATGGGTTGGTTCCTAGGGTCAGTAGGGTCACAACAAACCAATTGGCAAAGGTTTGATCTCAAAATTCATTTTTAAATGATTTTTCTAATGTTAGCAAGCACACAAAAGAATCTGCAAATTTAAACAAGCTAACAAATACTATTTGACAAACTAAGGCTAGGGTTGGTTAGGTCTTGTTCTCCTGAATCTTTTGATATAAAATTTGTCAAATTTGGACGTATGGATCAAAAGTTATAAGGGTTTGAAGTTTGCAATTAAATCTGATTCAAATTTCTGATTTAAATCAAACACTGGACACGCGGCGGCTTCCTATTCGCGGGTACCGCTTCGCTGCGGATCACGCCCAGATGCGTTGGATCTAACTCAATCGTGTGGCTCAGATCGAGTACCTCTTCGCGTTTAAGTCGTTCTATCTCAGCCAGTGGATCTGCATCCTACGGTTCCTATCTATTGACCTAGAACTGGCGGCGGTGGATTCCGTCGCGCGGCGGCGGCGGCTCGGCAGTGGCATCGCCGGCGTTACCGGAAGCGAGAAAGAGAGAGAGGGGGCTCACCTGATTCGCGGGATGATGCTGATGCTCAACGTGCTCTTGGGAGGCGGGCGCCGGTTGGGCGGAATTGCTCGCCGAGTCGACATCTTGGCGACGGACGGCTCAGTCAAGTCGAAGACGAGCTAGGAGTCACCGAGACAAACGAGGCACATGGTCGAGCGCAAGGATAAGGCGAACGTGTTTTGCGTGGCGAGAGGGTCGGTAGTTTAGTTTACCGAGAGGTTTCACGGAGTGGCCGCGACGTCGGTGATGCTCAGAGGTTGACGAAGCCGAGCGTCTAGTGTGTCCGTGGCCAAGCGGTTGACGCTGGGAGGTTCGCCAGACGATGTAGACCAAGCTCGCGTGCAGAGGCAGTTGAGGGGCGGTGAGGTGTGGCCAGAATTGGTCGAGAAAGCTCGTCGGAGGCAGTGGTGTTCGGGGTGGAATTGGGGCGGCCTGGGGGCGAGATTGGGGAAGGAAACAGAGGGGAACGAGAGAGGAGTCCCTGGCGATTTATCACGCGTGCTTACTGCGGCTTTTACTCGGGGCATTAAAGTGAATTAAGTCCGATGAATCACGTCTGCAACGGCTAAGGGAGGAGGAAGAAAAGGTCGTGCGGGGTGGAGAAGAAGGAGGGCTGTGTGGGGTCCACTGGTCAGTGGGAAAAAGAAACGAGGGGAGGTCCACCAGTCATTGGTTCTGTGGGTAAGATTTTTGGTTTGAATCGTTTTCTGCGGGTAGAGGGGAGCTGGGCTGGATTGGCTTAGTGGGCTGGGGTAGTTGGGCTGGGCCGGCTGGGCTGCTTTATTTTTATTTCCTGTCTGTTTTCTTTTTCCTTTTCTAATTTCAATTTCTGTTTTGAATTTCCAAACAAACAATTCACACTCAAATCAAATCCAAACAATCATTCAGCAAACTTTGAACTTTGAATTTTGGTTCTGTTTATCAACATAAACCAAATCTCAAAATAAAACAAAATAATATTCTTATTTATTTTAGGACCCATTTAATAGTTAAATAAAATGGATCACTAGTTATTTAATAAAATAGGGTTTGATTTTTATTGATAAAATTTCCATTTGAAATCTAATTATTTTCATAATCAAACCAGTAGGTTTTATTTGAAAATAAGGATGCTTGGAAATCTTGTTTTAAAATAAAATAACCTTTTATTTTAGGTTCCATTTATAATTAAATAAAGGGTCCTTAGATAATAATCCTTTTGGGATTTGTTTATTTGGTTCAAATAATTCATATTGATTTATTTGGAAAATATTCCAAAGTGATTTATTAATCATATAAGATTGGGTAATTGTTTTAATTCCAAATATCATTTTCTCATGTATTTTTATTTAGAGATTTGTCCTTATTTAAAATAGGGATAGAATGGTTATTTCCATTTTATTTTTATTTGGAATATTCTTTATTTCATATTTTTATTTGAATTGGGATTAATCATCACTCCATTTACTTCATGGATTAGGCCAAGATTTGATTTGGTCTGTAAATATTCTTTATTAATATTTTCATTTTTGTCTTATGAAATCCATATCTTTTTTATTTAGAGATCCAAACTTGGTGATTCCAATTTTTGAAAACTTATTTAAAATAATTTAACCAGCTTTGATGTTTAAATTAAATTGGTAAAACTTCTTAGTTAAATAAAATTGGATATTAAATACTTATTAATTTATTTTAAATAAACCTTTGCTAAATTTATTTAGAATGAAATGTTTTAATTCCAAAGCTTGGCCAAGTTTTTATTTTGGCTTTATAAAATAAACCTTATTTGTAAAACTTCTATTTCATTTGAAAACAAATCCTTTCATTTAATTGTTTCAAAATAGTATTTCCAAATGTTTTTATTTTCCTTTTATTAAATGTTTATCTTTTTAAGTCCCTTTAAGTTTTTATTTAATTCAAATTGGTTTGAGGTTCCATTTGACTTCAAAAAGTTTCTTCTGGCTCTGAAAATCAAACAAAGTTTTATTTTATTAATTTATTTTCACATTACAAGATTTGGAAAATCTTGGGATGTGACAGGCTACCACCCTTAAAATAAATCTCGTCCCGAGATTTGGGAAGGCTGGGTTACAAGCAAGTTCAAAACAACTAGGGTACTACCACCCTTAAAATTTTCAAAACAAAAATTACACATTGGCCTTCTTGGGTCCTGGAATTTCTCTATGTTAAACTTTTGCTTTATTCCTATGCTTGACTCATGGACCAAGATTGAGCTTCTCCATAGGCTTGTTCAACTTGTTCTTCATCCTTTCGGACAATTGTTTGCATAGTGGCCTAGTTCCTTGCATTTGAAACATGTGACAAGGCTGAGATCCCTCATAGGTGGTTTATCTTATGCTTCATCTTTTCTCGGACATGTAGTTTGCATAATGTCCTAACTCTTGCAAGATTTGCACATCACTTGGCTAAAATTCTTCCTTATCTTGGGTTTCACTAGCTTTTGTTTGTCTTCTTGTCTCTTCTTCTTTCTGGCATTCACCGGCATAGTGGCCCATCTCTTTGCAATTGTAACATTGCACTTGACTTATGTCCCTTTTCTTCTTTTTGGGTCTCTCCAAAGCTAGGAGTTCTTCTAGTTCATGTTCTTCATAGGTGGGAGATCTTTCTCTCTTCTTGAGGCATTGATCTTCATGTTCCTTGGATGCATGATCCTTGTCTCTAAAAACATTGCTAGCTTTGGTTCCTTCTAGAATAACATCTTTGTCATCCTTGTTGTCATTAGCTCTTTGGGAAAAGTTTTCTCTCATGTTGATCATTTGAGTAATGAGTCCTTGCAACAATTGGGATTGAAGTTTGAAAATCCTTTGTATGGATGGGTCTAGTCCATTGTTGTTAGCTAAAAGCTGAGTTGTCTCTTGGCTCAACTGGTTTTGGGTTGCTATAAGTTCTCTCATGTTGTTATCTTGGTTGTTGTTGTCATCAACCTTGATGTTGGAGTTTCTTGGAGAAGTCATCTGTTTGGGTTTGAATTGGGATTAGAATAGGAAAGATATTTTTAAGGAATCAATTCTAATCACACACATCACAATTCACCCAACAAGGTGCATGCAGTCACAAATCAAACATTCACAAACAACTTTGCACTCAAACAACAGGGTTCAAGCACATACTTAGGCAACAAAATATTTTTGTTACACCACATAAGTTGGTGTGTTTTGTCTTAGCTAAAATATGGTGGTCCATCTAATGGTTTACTTGTGATTTTCCTTTCTTTCTTGGTTTTTCTTACTTGAGATCATGGTTCCCTTGAGAAAACTCTTGGTCACAATACTTCAAAGTTATTGATGGTTTCTTCTTATTTTGCATTCCCTCAGTCTCTAAATCTTGAGTAGGTTTTCCTTGTCTCACTTGTAGTCCTTAGTAGTTTCCAAGTTGGAAGTCTTTGGTGAATATGCTGAAGATGTTGAAGTCATTAGAGTTGAAGAAGTTGAAGAAGTCTTTTGCACATTGTGTAGTCTTTGGTCATGGGGTAGGTTTTTTTCCATCAAGTTGAAATAGAAGATATGTAGAGTTGAAAACAAAATGGTTGAGGAAAGAGGTTACAAGTGTTCTTGTAAATAAGATTTGGATCAAAATATAACTCCTATTTTTCTAAGGGTTTTTGTCCAATCCTAGGGTTTACAATCCTACAGGCAACACAATGCTCTGATACCATCTGTTAGGGGTCCCAACCTGATAAGGTTGATCCCTCCTGTGTTTTACAATGCTAGTCCCTGGATCAATAGCTAGCATCCACAGTTAAGATGTAATATCAAGAAACAAAGGTCATAATATAACTTTATAACCAGGAAAACATAATTTTATTACATCATACATAGCTCATATGGCTATTACATTACATTGCAGCGGAATAAATATAGTCATGGGTCCTTCATCTTCAAAGTGCCACAGGCAGATGTTGGTTGTAGACTTTGTAATCCTAAACAATCAATCTTCACTAAAATCAATCAAACCTGCAACATACAAGTTACAGCCACAAAGGGTCAATACATTTGAATTGTATTGGCAAGTGATACTATGGTAGTATAGTGGAGTCTATCATCTATATGCATTTGGCTAAGTGGAGTTGAGGCTTGCATTGCTCAAAATAGATTTTTCCTTAACATTTTGAAAATAATTAGTTTTGTCAAAAACTTTTCCAATGCTTCTCTCAATCAAAGACTGAAGATCCTTCTCGAGGCATCTACAAATCAAAGACTGAAGTGCTTGGTAAAATCATTTTCCTCAATCCAAGATTTCAAGATCCTTATATCAAGCCATCTTTCCATCAAAGATTGAAGAATACACACAATCCCTTGTTCACCCACAAGTTTTTATTTAGAAATTGGAATGATGAGATTCTTGATTGTTTCCATGTCTTGATGCTCAAATTGTCCTTTACCAGGGACATGGCTAAGTACTTAGGTTTTACACTCTGCAGAGGTGGTGCACTTTACCCACAAGACTTGGTTTCCCAAGACAAAATCTTTCAGAAGCCTTCCTTAGACCAAAATGGACGCTCCAACCTATCAAACACTACCACCCACTGTCCATTTGGCTAAGTTCTTGCAACCTATATGATCATGGCAGAGCCCATATTGCCAAGTGGTTGCACTTGAAGCTTCTCAACATTTGACATCTCAAATCCCTTTGTTTCGGGTGGCATTCCACAAGTGTGATACACAAGGTTCACCAGTCCCTGGCCTTGTGTAACCACTCAACATATCCCAATCTTTCCATTCCACCCAGGTGATTCATTAACTTAGTTGTTTTATTAAACAAAACATAAGTCCTTTAGACTTAGATTATTTTTCCATAGTGTGAATATATTTTCCACCCATGTTTTCTATTAGCTAGGCTAAGCTTGGTAGTAGTAGGAATCTTAACTTAGGAAAATCCTACTAAGGATTCATCTGCAAAGTTTTCCTATAGCAAGATCTATACTTAGCAAAATCCATGCAAGTTTTACTTAACAAAATTACTAATGCATAGTGAAAGTAATGGGATAGAAAGTATGTAGCATCACTTGCCTTTTTGGTAGAGTATAGGTTCACTTCTTGATCTTTGCAACAATCACACTCTTCAAGTTACTACAAATAAATCAAGCAAGGCACAATCTCAATCTACCAATCAAAACAACACACATAAATAACAAAGTCCAAGAGATGCATGCAAGCATGCCAAGCTTTGTTTTGTTTGAAAAAGTGGTTCCTAGTGGGTCATAGCCATTTGGGTTCATCTAATGGTCATTCTCTAAAGTGGCCAAGTCATTCGCAAAAGGTTTCACTTAAAACTATTTTCAAAACAAAGTGTTATTTTATGTGGTGTAGAAATATTTTTATTAAGGCATTTTCCCATAGGGTTCACCAAATGAGTTGCTATTGCAAAACTTGGTGTTTTTAGGTCAGTAGGTTTGGTCCAAACCATCTACTCAAAGTTTTCTTCCTTTAAACATTTCCATAATAAAATCACTAATTTTATTTGGCTAGAAATGGACTAAACTAATTAATCCATTCCAAACTTTTCCAAATTCATTTTCCAAACCATGGGTTGGTTCCTAGGGTTAGTAGGGTCACAACAAACCAATTGGCAAAGGTTTGATCTCAAAATTCATTTTTAAATGATTTTTCTAATGTTAGTGCACACAAAAGAATCTGCAAATTTAAACAAGCTAACAAATACTATTTGACAAACTAAGGCTAGGGTTGGTTAGGTCTTGTTCTCCTGAATCTTTTGATATAAAATTTGTCAAATTTGGACGTATGGATCAAAAGTTATAAGGGTTTGAAGTTTGCAATTAAATCTGATTCAAATTTCTGATTTAAATCAAACACTGGACACGCGGCGGCTTCCTATTCGCGGGTACCGCTTCGCTGCGGATCACGCCCAGATGCGTTGGATCTAACTCAATCGTGTGGCTCAGATCGAGTACCTCTTCGCGTTTAAGTCGTTCTATCTCAGCCAGTGGATCTGCATCCTACGGTTCCTATCTATTGACCTAGAACTGGCGGCGGTGGATTCCGTCGCGCGGCGGCGGCGGCTCGGCAGTGGCATCGCCGGCGTTACCGGAAGCGAGAAAGAGAGAGAGGGGGCTCACCTGATTCGCGGGATGATGCTGATGCTCAACGTGCTCTTGGGGAGGCAGGGGGCGCACTGGGTTGGGCGGAATTGCTCGCCGGAGTCGATACTGGCGACGGACGGCTCTGGTCGAAGTCGAAGACGGAGCTAGGAGTCACCCGGAGACAAACGAGGCACATGGTCAGGAGCGCAAGGATAAGGCGAACGTGTTTGCGTGAGCGAGGTCGGGTAGTTTAGTTTACGAGAGGTTTCGCGGAGTGGCCGCGACGTCGGTGATGCTCGAAGGTTGACGGGCCGAGCCTAGTGTGTCCGTGGCGGTTGACGCTGGGAGGTTCGCCAGACGATGTAGACCAAGCTCACAGAGGCAGTTGAGGGGCGGTGAGGTGGCGGAATTGGTCGAGAAAGCCTGTCGGAGGCGTGGTGTTCGGGTGGAATTGGGGGCCTGGGGCGAGATTGGGGAAGGAAACAGAGGAACGAGAGGAGTCCTGGCGATTTATCACGCGTGCTTATCGGCTTTTACTCGGGGCATTAAAGTGAATTAAGTCCGATGAATCACGCTCTGCAACGGCTAAGGGAGGAGGAAGAAAAGGTCGTGGGTGGAGAAGAAGGAGGGTCAGGTGGGGTCCACTGGTCAAGGGGAAAGAAAGAGGGAGGTCCACCACCATTGTTTCGTGGGTAAGATTTTTGGTTTGAATCGTTTTACATGGAGGGAGCTGGATTGGCTTAGTGGGTCTGGGTAGTTAAATTTGGGCGGTTGGCTGCTTTATTTTTATTTCCTGTCTGTTTTCTTTTTCCTTTTCTAATTTCAATTTCTGTTTTGAATTTCCAAACAAACAATTCACACTCAAATCAAATCCAAACAATCATTCAGCAAACTTTGAACTTTGAATTTTGGTTCTGTTTATCAACATAAACCAAATCTCAAAATAAAATAAAATAATATCCTTATTTATTTTAGGATCCATTTAATAGTTAAATAAAATGGATCACTAGCTATTTAATAAAATAGGGTTTGATTTTTATTAATAAAATTTCCATTTGAAATCTAATTATTTTCATAATCAAACCAGTAGGTTTTATTTGAAAATAAGGATGCTTGGAAATCTTGTTTTTAAAATAAAATAACCTTTTATTTTAGGTTCCATTTATAATTAAATAAATGGTCCTTAGATAATAATCCTTTTGGGATTTGTTTATTTGGTTCAAATAATTCATATTGAATTATTTGGAAAATATTCCAAGGTGATTTATTAATCATATAAGATTGGGTAATTGTTTTAATTCCAAATATCATTTTCTCATGTATTTTTTTTATTTAGAGATTTGTCCTTTTTTAATATAGGGATAGAATGGTTATTTCCATTTTATTTTTATTTGGAATATTCTTTATTTCATATTTTTATTTGAATTGGGATTAATCATCACTCCATTTACTTCATGGATTAGGCCAAGATTTGATTTGGTCTGTAAATATTCTTTATTAATATTTTCATTTTTGTCTTATGAAATCCATATCTTTTTTATTTAGAGATCCAAACTTGGTGATTCCAATTTTTGAAAACTTATTTAAAATAATTTAACCAGCTTTGATGTTTAAATTAAATTGGTAAAACTTCTTAGTTAAATAAAATTGGATATTAAATACTTATTAATTTATTTTAAATAAACCTTTGCTAAATTTATTTAGAATGAAATGTTTTAATTCCAAAGCTTGGCCAAGTTTTTATTTTGGCTTTATAAAATAAACCTTATTTGTAAAACTTCTATTTCATTTGAAAACAAATCCTTTCATTTAATTGTTTCAAAATAGTATTTCCAAATGTTTTTATTTTCCTTTTATTAAATGTTTATCTTTTTAAGTCCCTTTAAGTTTTTATTTAATTCAAATTGGTTTGAGGTTCCATTTGACTTCAAAAAGTTTCTTACGCTCGAAAATCAAACAAAGTTTTATTTTATTAATTTATTTTCACATTACAAGATTTGGAAAATCTTGGGATGTGACATGCTTCAACCATCTCTGTGCAGCCATCTCTCCTGTCAGCCATCTCCATCTTGTGCCCGTCACCATCTCTTGGTGACCATCTCCGGCCCGGCCATCTCTCTGGCAGCCATCTCCGCCCGTCACCATCTCCGGTGCTTCAGCCATCTCCTCAACAGAAGCGGAAGAGCATGCCACGAGGAGCATCGAGCACCGCCACAAAGAAATCCGCAGAAACCGTGACGCCAAAGAGTTCAAAAACTACGTCCGCAGCCTTCCGCCAAGCCATTGCCGGTTTTACCGTGGAATCGCGTGACGAGGAGACCAATAGGATCTCGGAGAACAGGTCAAGAAATTCTTTGCACCTAGACGGCCGAGCCAAAGGAGAAAATAGATCCGGTGGTGGAGAAGTTTTACAAAAATCTTTGAAACCTGAACCCCACTTGTCTTGCCGGACTACGAGCCAGATTTTGAAGGCGGATGCAAGGCGTAGGGAGACTGAAAGTAGCATGTGAGGCACCCCACAAAACAGTTCCCATGCTGAGAGCAGGAAAACCAATCATGCGCCTGCTCCAAATGTTTGACAACGGGACGCTCCTCCGTAGATGATTACGAGGCGAGCTACAAAGAAAGGCCAATGAGATGGGGATGACTTACATTGCATACTTGAACGTCATGGGAGACAACTTGCCCAAATGCGATGTCAACCCCATACAGCCATGGAAGTATGGGAAGAATCTAGTCAAGAAAGAGGAGCTCAAAATCTACCAACAAAGATGCGAAAATTGCACAAGTGGTACCTTCATTTCGCAAGACGAGAAAAGAAGAATGGATCACGGCGCATATAAGAGATGAGATTTTCTTGTCGGAGACGCGATCGACTTCAACATTCAAGACTTGCATTTTCTATTCAATCGAAGGAACTCGACAAAGCTGCCATCGCCCTTTATTGTGTGTAAGTACTATTTCTGTAATTTTATCTCAACTCATTCACTTCATTAATTGCATGTATATATATATGCTCACCATATATGTATATACTATTATGCAGAAAAAGGTTATGGAATGCGTGAAAGGAGGCCCTTTTGACATTGGGTTCGTTGACCCAAATAGAGTTCATGAAGAAGTGGTAAGAGAAAACCCGGGCAAAGAAGATTACTTGCTAAAGTCTTCTTGAGACAACAAACCAAAAGGGAAATACTATTGCCTTACAACTTCTCGTGAGTCATTACCCTCTCTCTTGTACACATTCTGCTTGGCTTACTCGATGTTAAGTGTAACTGATGATGAGTTATGCGTCGCAGTTCCACTTTATTCGCTAGTCATTCAACCCGACTCAGAAAAGTCCTTGTCATGGACTCGTTACGAAAAGAAAAAGAGCTATGGGCAAACTTTAGAGAGATGCTCCGAGGTAATTTCAATCATATTATCGCACTAGATCGGCAACTTCGTGACAATAAGTAATTAATTACTCCTTTATCCATTTTCTTTGTCGGACGGGGTTTGGAAAATGTTCACGGGCAGGGCCGTGGGTGAATGGTCGGAAAGAACTAAAATTTGTAGACCAAAATGTAAGTAATACTAGCTAGCTTCCAATTCCATTATATCATGCTTTATTGATTATTATTTTGATTGAACTCTCTATTCTCGTAAAGTGCGCGCATCAAGGACACGGCAATAACTTATGGGTACTATGTTTGCGAATTCATTCGAACACGATATGTCTGCCAAGCCGCACTAGAATAACTTAGAGTAAGTAAACAAAGTCCACAACATTATTTTATTACCATCAATTGTGTTGAGTTTTATTCTTATATATATATTGACGGCTCATTCTTCATATATATTCAGATCGAGCGGATGCGGACCAACTCCTACCATTTGAGCATACGAGCCATTCAAGAGGAATTGGCGGGGTTCATACTTGATGAGGTCGTCACGCTCGGAGAACTCTTTAGATATCCACCAAAATGAGCGATGATGTATGTGCCGATGATATGTATGTGCCGATGACGATGTTTGTGTATAATAATAGTTGCTTAATTATTCATGTACTCGTATGTACCGATGACGATTCTATAAGTATACCGCTCGATCGATTTCCTCGCTCTCCCTCCCAGCGTAACACGGGCAGAGATGTGCATGGCGGAGATTTAGGCTGCCATGCGTAAAACTTTAAATCTTGCCATGAAGAATTTTAACACCGGTTCCAGAACGAACCGTGTTAACCGGGGTTCAGGCTCAGCATTATCGCGCCACCCTTTAACACCGGTTCAGATAGGAACCGGTGTTAAAAAGGCCCCTCTAACACGAACCCTCACAGCGGTTGGGGAACCGTTAGAGGGTCCTCCAAACCGTGTTAGAGGGTAATGTGCACTAGTGAAGACCCGATACATGTTGAGAGATATGACAAAAACTCATCGTTTTCGCTTTTATGGCGTTTTCATGTGCTATTGCCCATGGTGGTATGGTTCCAAGTTTACTTACATCAACCTTAAGAATCGATACATGTTTTAGAGTAATGACCAAAACTGCCGCTTTCGTGTCTTATGGCTGATTTCATGAGCTATTACCCACATTTTGTGGTTCCATGGCAATTTTCATGGTCCATAAGACCCCTCACATGTGTGAGAGATATGTCAAGAACTCGTCGTTTTCGCGTTTTATGGTCATTTTCATGAGCTATTGCCGACTATTTTTGTGTTCGAGGGTGATTTACAATGACCTTAAGACCCAATACATGTTTGAGAGTTATGACCAAAAACTCGTCGTTTTTGTGTTTTTTGCCATTTTCATGAGTTATTTCCCATAGTTTTTGGGTTGCAAGTGGATTCACAAGGCCTTTAAGACCCTTTACATGTTTGAGAGATATGACTAAAAACTCGTCGTTTTCGCGTTTTATGGCTGTTTTCATGAGCTATTGCCCACTGTTTTTGGGGTCTCAGGGCGATTTTCAAGGACCTTAAGAACCGATACATGTTACAGTGATATGACCCAAGGCTCGTAGTTTTTGCCTTTTATGGTCGTTTTCATGAGCTATTGCCCATGGTTTTATGGTTCCAAGGTGACTGACATCAACCTTAAGAACCGAGACATTTTTAAGAGTTATGACCAAAAACTCGTCGCTTTCGTGTTTTATGGACGATTTCATGAGCTATTAGCCACATTTTTAGGGTTCAATGGCAATTTGCATGGTCCATAAGACCTCTCACATGTGTGAGAGATATGTCAAGAAACTCGTCGTTTTCGCGTTTTATGGTCGTTTTCATGAGCTATTGCCCACTATTTTTGTGTTCGAGGGTGATTTACAATGACCTTAAGACCCAATACATGTTTGAGAGTTATGACCAAAAACTCGTCGTTTTTGTGTTTTTTGCCATTTTCATGAGTTATTTCCAATATTTTTTGGGTTGCAAGTGGATTCGCAAGACCTTTAAGACCCGTTACATGTTTGAGAGATATGACTAAAAACTCGTCGTTTTCGCGTTTTATGGCTGTTTTCATGAGCTATTTCCCACTGTTTTTGGGGTCTCAGGGCGATTTTCAAGGACCTTAAGAACCGATACATGTTACAGAGATATGACCCAAGGCTCGTAGTTTTTGCCTTTTATGGTCCTTTTCATGAGCTATTGCCCATGGTTTTATGGTTCTAAGGTGACTTACAACGACCTTAAGAACCGAGACATGTTTAAGAGTTATGACCAAAACTTGTCGCTTTCGTGTTTTATGGATGATTTCATGAGCTATTAGCCACATTTTTGGGTTCAGTGGCAATTTGCATGGTCCATAAGGCCCCTCGGATGTGTGAGAGATATGGCAAGAAACTCATCGTTTTCGCCCTTTTATGGTCGTTTTCATGAGCTATTGCCCACTATTTTGGTGTTCTAGGGTGATTTACAACGACATTAAGACCCGATACATGTTACGAGATATGACCCAAGGATCGTAGTTTTTGCTTTTATGGCGTTTTCATGAGCTATTGCCCATGGTTTTATGGTTGCAAGGTGACTTACATCAACCTTATAAACCGAGACATGTTTGAGAGTTATGACCAAAAACTCGTCGCTTCCGTGTTTTATGGACGATTTCATGAGCTATTGCCCACATTTTTAGGGTTCCATGGCCATTTGCATGGTCCATAAGACCCCTCACATGTGTGAGAGATATGTCAAGAAACTCGTCGTTTTCGCGTTTTATGGTCGTTTTCATGAGCTATTGCCCACAATTTTGGGGTTCTAGGGTGATTTACCATGACCTTAAGACCCGTTACATGTTTGAGATATATGACCAAAAACTTGTCATTTTCGTGTTTTAAGGCTATTTTCATGAGTTGTTTTCCACAGTTTTTGGGTTCCAAGCGGATTTGCTAGGCCTATAAGACCCGATACATGTTGGAGAGATATGACAAAAAACTCATCGTTTTCGCGTTTTATGGCCGTTTTCATGAGCTATTGCCCATGGTGGTATGGTTCCAAGTTTACTTACATCAACCTTAAGAATCGATACATGTTTTAGAGTAATGACCAAAAACTCGTCGCTTTCGTGTCTTATGGCTGATTTCATGAGCTATTACCCACATTTTTGTGGTTCCATGGCAATTTTCATGGTCCATAAGACCCCTCACATGTGTGAGAGATATGTCAAGAACTCGTCGTTTTCGCGTTTTATGGTCATTTTCATGAGCTATTGCCCACTATTTTTGTGTTCGAGGGTGATTTACAATGACCTTAAGACCCAATACATGTTTGAGAGTTATGACCAAAAACTCGTCGTTTTTGTGTTTTTTGCCATTTTCATGAGTTATTTCCCATAGTTTTTGGGTTGCAAGTGGATTCACAAGGCCTTTAAGACCCGTTACATGTTTGAGAGATATGACTAAAAACTCGTCGTTTTCGCGTTTTATGGCTGTTTTCATGAGCTATTGCCCACTGTTTTTGGGGTCTCAGGGCGATTTTCAAGGACCTTAAGAACCGATACATGTTACAGAGATATGACCCAAGGCTCGTAGTTTTTGCCTTTTATGGTCGTTTTCATGAGCTATTGCCCATGGTTTTATGGTTCCAAGGTGACTGACATCAACCTTAAGAACCGAGACATGTTTAAGAGTTATGACCAAAAACTCGTCGCTTTCGTGTTTTATGGACGATTTCATGAGCTATTAGCCACATTTTTAGGGTTCAATGGCAATTTGCATGGTCCATAAGACCTCTCACATGTGTGAGAGATATGTCAAGAAACTCATCGTTTTCGCGTTTTATGGTCGTTTTCATGAGCTATTTCCCACTATTTTTGTGATCTAGGGTGATTTACAATGACCTTAAGACCCGATACATGTTTGAGCGTTATGACCAAAATCTCGTCGTTTTTGTGTTTTTTGCCATTTTCATGAGTTATTTCCAATATTTTTTGGGTTGCAAGTGGATTCGCAAGACCTTTAAGACCCGTTACATGTTTGAGAGATATGACTAAAACTCGTTTTCGCTGTTTTATGGCTGTTTCATGAGCTATTGCCCACTTTTTGGGGTCTCATGGCATTTTCAAGGACCTTAAGACCGATACATGTTACGAGATATGACCCAAGGCTCGTAGTTTTTGCCTTTTATGGTCCTTTTCATGAGCTATTGCCCATGGTTTTATGGTTCCAAGGTGATTTACCATCAACCTTAAACCGAGACATGTTTGAGAGTTATGACCAAAAACTTGTCGCTTTCGTGTTTTATGGATGATTTCATGAGCTATTAGCCACATTTTTAGGGTTCAATGGCAATTTGCATGGTCCATAAGACCTCTCACATGTGAGAGATATGTCAAGAAACTCATCGTTTTCGTTTGATGGTTGTTTTCATGAGCTATTGCCCACAATTTTGGGGTTCTAGGGTGCTTTACAAAGACCTTAAGACCCGATACATGTTACAGAGATATGACCCAAGGATCGTAGTTTTTGCCTTTTATGGCCGTTTTCATGAGCTATTGCCCATGGTTTTATGGTTCCAAGGTGACTTACATCAACCTTATAAACCGAGACATGTTTGAGAGTTATGACCAAAAACTCGTCGCTTGCGTGTTTTATAGACGATTTCATGAGCTATTGCCCACATTTTTAGGGTTCCATGGCCATTTGCATGGTCCATAAGACCCCTCACATGTGTGAGAGATATGTCAAGAAACTCGCCGTTTTCGCGTTTGATGGTCGTTTTCATGAGCTATTGCCCACAATTTTGGGGTTCTAGGGTGATTTACCATGACCTTAAGACCCGTTACATGTTTGAGATATATGACCAAAAACTTGTCATTTTCGTGTTTTAAGGCTATTTTCATGAGTTGTTTTCCACAGTTTTTGGGTTCCAAGCGGATTTGCTAGGCCTATAAGACCCGATACATGTTGGAGAGATATGACAAAAAAACTCATCGTTTTCGCGTTTTATGGCCGTTTTCATGAGCTATTGCCCATGGTGGTATGGTTCCAAGTTTACTTACATCAACCTTAAGAATCGATACATGTTTTAGAGTAATGACCAAAAACTCGTCGCTTTCGTGTCTTATGGCTGATTTCATGAGCTATTACCCACATTTTTGTGGTTCCATGGCAATTTTCATGGTCCATAAGACCCCTCACATGTGTGAGAGATATGTCAAGAACTCGTCGTTTTCGCGTTTTATGGTCGTTTTCATGAGCTATTGCCCACTATTTTTGTGTTCGAGGGTGATTTACAATGACCTTAAGACCCAATACATGTTTGAGAGTTATGACCAAAAACTCGTCGTTTTTGTGTTTTTTGCCATTTTCATGAGTTATTTCCCATAGTTTTTGGGTTGCAAGTGGATTCTCAAGGCCTTTAAGACCCGTTACATGTTTGAGAGATATGACTAAAAACTCGTCGTTTTCGCGTTTTATGGCTGTTTTCATGAGCTATTGCCCACTGTTTTTGGGGTCTCAGGGCGATTTTCAAGGACCTTAAGAACCGATACATGTTACAGAGATATGACCCAAGGCTCGTAGTTTTTGCCTTTTATGGTCGTTTTCATGAGCTATTGCCCATGGTTTTATGGTTCCAAGGTGACTGACATTAACCTTAAGAACCGAGACATGTTTAAGAGTTATGACCAAAAACTCGTCGCTTTCGTGTTTTATGGACGATTTCATGAGCTATTAGCCACATTTTTAGGGTTCAATGGCAATTTGCATGGTCCATAAGACATCTCACATGTGTGAGAGATATGTCAAGAAACTCGCTTTTCGCGTTTATGGTCGTTTTCATGAGCTATTGCCCACTATTTTGGTGTTCTAGGGTGATTTACAAAGACCTTAAGACCCGATACATGTTTGAGAGATATGACCAAAGGATCGTAGTTTTTGCCTTTTTTGCCATTTTCATGAGCTATTGCCCATGGTTTTTGGGTTCAAGGTGACTTACATCAACCTTATAAGACCGAGACATGTTTGAGAGTTATGACCGAAAACTCGCTGCTCGTGTTTTATGGCTGATTTCATGAGCTATTGCCCACAATTTTAGGGTTCCATGGCAATTTGCATGGTCCATAAGACCCCTCACATGTGTGAGAGATATGCCTAGAAACTCGTCGTTTTCGCGTTTTATGGTCGTTTTCATGAGCTATTGCCCAAAATTTTGAGGTTCTAGGGTGATTTACCATGACCTTAAGACCCGTTACATGTTTGAGATATATGACCAAAAACTTGTCATTTTCGTGTTTTAAGGATGTTTTCATGAGTTGTTTTCCACAATTTTTGGGTTCCAAGCGGATTTACTAGGCCTGTAAGACCCGATACATGTTGGAGAGATATGACAAAAAAGTCATCGTTTTCGCGTTTTATGGCCGTTTTCATGAGCTATTTCCCACTATTTTTTGGGTCTCAGGGCGATTTACAAAGACCTTAAGACCCGATACATGTTACAGAGATTTGACCCAAGGATCGTAGTTTTTGCCTTTTATGGCCGTTTTCATGAGCTATTGCCCATGGTTTTATGGTTCCAAGGTGACTTACATCAACCTTAAGAACCGAGACATGTTTGAGAGTTATGACCAAAAACTCGTCGCTTGCGTGTTTTATAGACGATTTCATGAGCTATTGCCCACATTTTTAGGGTTCCATGGCCATTTGCATGGTCCATAAGACCCCTCACATGTGTGAGAGATATGTCAAGAAACTCGCAGTTTTCGCGTTTGATGGTCGTTTTCATGAGCTATTGCCCACAATTTTGGGGTTCTAGGGTGATTTACCATGACCTTAAGACCCGTTACATGTTTGAGATATATGACCAAAAACTTGTCATTTTCGTGTTTTAAGGCTATTTTCATGAGTTGTTTTCCACAGTTTTTGGGTTCCAAGCGGATTTGCTAGGCCTATAAGACCCGATACATGTTGAGAGATATGACAAAAAACTCATCGTTTCTGCGTTTTATGGCCGTTTTCATGAGCTATTGCCCATGGTGGTATGGTTCCAAGTTTACTTACATCAACCTTAAGAATCGATACATGTTTTAGAGTAATGACCAAAACTGTCGCTTTCGTGTCTTATGGCTGATTTCATGAGCTATTACCCACATTTGTGTGGTTCCATGGAAATTTTCATGGTCCATAAGACCCCTCACATGTGTGAGAGATATGTCAAGAACTCGTCGTTTTCGCGTTTTATGGTCGTTTTCATGAGCTATTGCCCACAATTTTTGTGTTCGAGGGTGATTTACAATGACCTTAAGACCCAATACATGTTTGAGAGTTATGACCAAAAACTCGTCGTTTTTGTGTTTTTTGCCATTTTCATGAGTTATTTCCCATAGTTTTTGGGTTGCAAGTGGATTCGCAAGGCCTTTAAGACCCGTTACATGTTTGAGAGATATGACTAAAAACTCGCTGCTGCGTTTTATGGCTGTTTTCATGAGCTATTGCCCACTTGTTTTGGGGTCTCGAGGCGATTTTCAAGGACCTTAAGAACCGATACATGTTACAGAGATATGACCCAAGGCTCGTAGTTTTTGCCTTTTATGGTCGTTTTCATGAGCTATTGCCCATGGTTTTATGGTTCCAAGGTGACTGACATTAACCTTAAGAACCGAGACATGTTTAAGAGTTATGACCAAAAACTCGTCGCTTTCGTGTTTTATGGACGATTTCATGAGCTATTAGCCACATTTTTAGGGTTCAATGGCAATTTGCATGGTCCATAAGACATCTCACATGTGTGAGAGATATGTCAAGAAACTCATCGTTTTCGCGTTTTATGGTCGTTTTCATGAGCTATTGCCCACTATTTTGGTGTTCTAGGGTGGTTTACAAAGACCTTAAGACCCGATACATGTTACAGAGATATGACCCAAGGATCGTAGTTTTTGCCTTTTATGGCCGTTTTCATGAGCTATTGCCCATGGTTTTATGGTTCCAAGGTGACTTACATCAACCTTAAGAACCAAGACATGTTTGAGAGTTATGACCGAAAACTCGTCGCTTTCGTGTTTTATAGATGATTTCATGAGCTATTGCCCACAATTTTAGGGTTCCATGGCAATTTGCATGGTCCATAAGACCCCTCACATGTGTGAGAGATATGTCAAGAAACTCGTCGTTTTCGCGTTTTATGGTCGTTTTCATGAGCTATTGCCCACAATTTTGGGGTTCTAGGGTGATTTACCATGACCTTAAGACCCGTTACATGTTTGAGATATATGACCAAAAACTTGTCATTTTCGTGTTTTAAGGATGTTTTCATGAGTTGTTTTCCACAATTTTTGGGTTCCAAGCGGATTTACTAGGCCTGTAAGACCCGATACATGTTGGAGAGATATGACAAAAAACTCATCGTTTTCGCGTTTTATGGCCGTTTTCATGAGCTATTGCCCATTTTTGGGGTCTCAGGGCGATTTACAAAGACCTTAAGACCCGATACATGTTACAGAGATTTGACCCAAGGATCGTAGTTTTCGCGTTTTATGGCCGTTTTCATGAGCTATTGCCCATCGTTTTATGGTTCCAAGGTGACTTACATCAACCTTAAGAACCGAGACATGTTTGAGAGTTATGACCAAAAACTCGTCGCTTGCATGTTTTATAGACGATTTCATGAGCTATTGCCCACATTTTTAGGGTTCCATGGCCATTTGCATGGTCCATAAGACCCCTCACATGTGTGAGAGATATGTCAAGAAACTCGCCGTTTTCGCGTTTGATGGTCGTTTTCATGAGCTATTGCCCACAATTTTGGGGTTCTAGGGTGATTTACCATGACCTTAAGACCCGTTACATGTTTGAGATATATGACCAAAAACTTGTCATTTTCGTGTTTTAAGGCTATTTTCATGAGTTGTTTTCCACAGTTTTTGGGTTCCAAGCGGATTTGCTAGGCCTATAAGACCCGATACATGTTGGAGAGATATGAAAAAAAACTCATCGTTTTCGCGTTTTATGGCCGTTTTCATGAGCTATTGCCCATGGTGGTATGGTTCCACGTTTACTTACATCAACCTTAAGAATCGATACATGTTTTAGAGTAATGACCAAAAACTCGTCGCTTTCGTGTCTTATGGCTGATTTCATGAGCTATTACCCACATTTTTGTGGTTCCATGGAAATTTTCATGGTCCATAAGACCCCTCACATGTGTGAGAGATATGTCAAGAACTCGTCGTTTTCGCGTTTTATGGTCGTTTTCATGAGCTATTGCCCACAATTTTTGTGTTCGAGGGTGATTTACAATGACCTTAAGACCCAATACATGTTTGAGAGTTATGACCAAAAACTCGTCGTTTTTGTGTTTTTTGCCATTTTCATGAGTTATTTCCCATAGTTTTTGGGTTGCAAGTGGATTCGCAAGGCCTTTAAGACCCGTTACATGTTTGAGAGATATGACTAAAAACTCGTCGTTTTCGCGTTTTATGGCTGTTTTCATGAGCTATTGCCCACTGTTTTTGGGGTCTCAGGGCGATTTTCAAGGACCTTAAGAACCGATACATGTTACAGAGATATGACCCAAGGCTCGTAGTTTTTGCCTTTTATGGTCGTTTTCATGAGCTATTGCCCATGGTTTTATGGTTCCAAGGTGACTGACATTAACCTTAAGAACCGAGACATGTTTAAGAGTTATGACCAAAAACTCGTCGCTTTCGTGTTTTATGGACGATTTCATGAGCTATTAGCCACATTTTTAGGGTTCAATGGCAATTTGCATGGTCCATAAGACATCTCACATGTGTGAGAGATATGTCAAGAAACTCATCGTTTTCGCGTTTTATGGTCGTTTTCATGAGCTATTGCCCACTATTTTGGTGTTCTAGGGTGGTTTACAAAGACCTTAAGACCCGATACATGTTACAGAGATATGACCCAAGGATCGTAGTTTTTGCCTTTTATGGCCGTTTTCATGAGCTATTGCCCATGGTTTTATGGTTCCAAGGTGACTTACATCAACCTTAAGAACCAAGACATGTTTGAGAGTTATGACCAAAACTCGCTTTCGTGTTTTATGGACGATTTCATGAGCTATTGCCCACATTTTTAGGGTTCCATGGCAATTTGCATGGTCCATAAGACCCCTCACATGTGTGAGAGATATGTCAAGAAACTCGTCGTTTTCGCGTTTTATGGTCGTTTTCATGAGCTATTGCCCACAATTTTGGGGTTCTAGGGTGATTTACCATGACCTTAAGACCCGTTACATGTTTGAGATATATGACCAAAAACTTGTCATTTTCGTGTTTTAAGGATGTTTTCATGAGTTGTTTTCCACAATTTTTGGGTTCCAAGCGGATTTACTAGGCCTGTAAGACCCGATACATGTTGGAGAGATATGACAAAAAACTCATCGTTTTCGCGTTTTATGGCCGTTTTCATGAGCTATTGCCCATTGTTTTTGGGGTCTCAAGGCGATTTACAAAGACCTTAAGACCCGATACATGTTACAGAGATTTGACCCAAGGATCGTAGTTTTTGCCTTTTATGGCCGTTTTCATGAGCTATTGCCCATCGTTTTATGGTTCCAAGGTGACTTACATCAACCTTAAGAACCGAGACATGTTTGAGAGTTATGACCAAAAACTCGTCGCTTGCATGTTTTATAGACGATTTCATGAGCTATTGCCCACATTTTTAGGGTTCCATGGCCATTTGCATGGTCCATAAGACCCCTCACATGTGTGAGAGATATGTCAAGAAACTCGCCGTTTTCGCGTTTGATGGTCGTTTTCATGAGCTATTGCCCACAATTTTGGGGTTCTAGGGTGATTTACCATGACCTTAAGACCCGTTACATGTTTGAGATATATGACCAAAAACTAGTCATTTTCGTGTTTTAAGGCTATTTTCATGAGTTGTTTTCCACAGTTTTTGGGTTCCAAGCGGATTTGCTAGGACTATAAGACCCGATACATGTTGGAGATATGAAAAAAACTCATCGTTTTCGCGTTTTATGGCCGTTTTCATGAGCTATTGCCCATGGTGGTATGGTTCCACGTTTACTTACATCAACCTTAAGAATCGATACATGTTTTAGAGTAATGACCAAAAACTCGTCGCTTTCGTGTCTTATGGCTGATTTCATGAGCTATTACCCACATTTTTGTGGTTCCATGGCAATTTTCATGGTCCATAAGACCCCTCACATGTGTGAGAGATATGTCAAGAAACTCGTCGTTTTCGCGTTTTATGGTCGTTTTCATGAGCTATTGCCCACTATTTTTGTGTTCGAGGGTGATTTACAATGACCTTAAGACCCAATACATGTTTGAGAGTTATGACCAAAAACTCGTCGTTTTTGTGTTTTTTGCCATTTTCATGAGTTATTTCCCATAGTTTTTGGGTTGCAAGTGGATTCGCAAGGCCTTTAAGACCCGTTACATGTTTGAGAGATATGACTAAAAACTCGTCGTTTTCGCGTTTTATGGTTGTTTTCATGAGCTATTGCCCACTGTTTTTGGGGTCTCAGGGCGATTTTCAAGGACCTTAAGAACCGATACATGTTACAGAGATTTGACCCAAGGCTCGTAGTTTTTGCCATTTATGGTCGTTTTCATGAGCTATTGCCCATGGTTTATGGTTCCAAGGTGACTAACATCAACCTTAAGAACCGAGACATGTTTAAGAGTTATGACCAAAAACTCGTCGCTTTCGTGTTTTATGGACGATTTCATGAGCTATTAGCCACATTTTTAGGGTTCAATGGCAATTTGCATGGTCCATAAGACCTCTCACATGTGTGAGAGATATGTCAAGAAACTCATCCTTTTCGCGTTTTATGGTCGTTTTCATGAGCTATTGCCCACTATTTTGGTGTTCTAGGGTGGTTTACAAAGACCTTAAGACCCGATACATGTTACAGAGATATGACCCAAGGATCGTAGTTTTTGCCTTTTATGGCCGTTTTCATGAGCTATTGCCCATGGTTTTATGGTTCCAAGGTGACTTACATCAACCTTATAAACCGAGACATGTTTGAGAGTTATGACCGAAAACTCGTCGATTTCGTGTTTTATGGACGATTTCATGAGCTATTGCCCACATTTTTAGGGTTCCATGGCAATTTGCATGGTCCATAAGACCCCTCACATGTGTGAGAGATATGTCAAGAAACTCGCCGTTTTCGCGTTTGATGGTCGTTTTCATGAGCTATTGCCCACAATTTTGGGGTTCTAGGGTGATTTACCATGACCTTAAGACCCGTTACATGTTTGAGATATATGACCAAAAACTAGTCATTTTCGTGTTTTAAGGCTATTTTCATGAGTTGTTTTCCACAGTTTTTGGGTTCCAAGCGGATTTGCTAGGCCTATAAGACCCGATACATGTTGGAGAGATATGAAAAAAAACTCATCGTTTTCGCGTTTTATGGCCGTTTTCATGAGCTATTGCCCATGGTGGTATGGTTCCACGTTTACTTACATCAACCTTAAGAATCGATACATGTTTTAGAGTAATGACCAAAAACTCGTCGCTTTCGTGTCTTATGGCTGATTTCATGAGCTATTACCCACATTTTTGTGGTTCCATGGAAATTTTCATGGTCCATAAGACCCCTCACATGTGTGAGAGATATGTCAGAAACTCGCTGCTGCGTTTTATGGTCGTTTTCATGAGCTATTGCCCACTATTTTTGTGTTCGAGGGTGATTTACAATGACCTTAAGACCCAATACATGTTTGAGAGTTATGACCAAAAACTCGTCGTTTTTGTGTTTTTTGCCATTTTCATGAGTTATTTCCCATAGTTTTTGGGTTGCAAGTGGATTCGCAAGGCCTTTAAGACCCGTTACATTTTGAGAGATATGATTAAAACTCGTCGTTTTCGCGTTTTATGGCTGTTTTCATGAGCTATTGCCCAATGTTTTTGGGGTCTCAGGGCGATTTTCAAGGACCTTAAGAACCGATACATGTTACAGAGATATGACCCAAGGCTCGTAGTTTTTGCCTTTTATGGTCGTTTTCATGAGCTATTGCCCATGGTTTTATGGTTCCAAGGTGACTGACATCAACCTTAAGAACCGAGACATGTTTAAGAGTTATGACCAAAAACTCGTCGCTTTCGTGTTTTATGGACGATTTCATGAGCTATTAGCCACATTTTTAGGGTTCAATGGCAATTTGCATGGTCCATAAGACCTCTCACATGTGTGAGAGATATGTCAAGAAACTCATCGTTTTCACGTTTTATGGCCGTTTTCATGAGCTATTGCCCACTGTTTTTGGGGTCTCAGGGCGATTTACAAAGACCTTAAGACCCGATACATGTTACAGAGATTTGACCCAAGGATCGTAGTTTTTGCCTTTTATGGCCGTTTTCATGAGCTATTGCCCATGGTTTTATGGTTCCAAGGTGACTTACATCAACCTTAAGAACCGAGACATGTTTGAGAGTTATGACCAAAAACTCGTCGCTTGCGTGTTTTATAGACGATTTCATGAGCTATTGCCCACATTTTTAGGGTTCCATGGCCATTTGCATGGTCCATAAGACCCCTCACATGTGTGAGAGATATGTCAAGAAACTCGCCGTTTTCGCGTTTGATGGTCGTTTTCATGAGCTATTGCCCACAATTTTGGGGTTCTAGGGTGATTTACCATGACCTTAAGACCCGTTACATGTTTGAGATATATGACCAAAAACTTGTCATTTTCGTGTTTTAAGGCTATTTTCATGAGTTGAGTTGTTTTCCACAGTTTTTTGGTTCCAAGCGGATTTGCTAGGCCTATAAGACCCGATACATGTTGGAGAGATATGACAAAAAACTCATCGTTTTCGCGTTTTATGGCCGTTTTCATGAGCTATTGCCCATGGTGGTATGGTTCCAAGTTTACTTACATCAACCTTAAGAATCGATACATGTTTTAGAGTAATGACCAAAAACTCGTCGCTTTCGTGTCTTATGGCTGATTTCATGAGCTATTACCCACATTTTTGTGGTTCCATGGCAATTTTCATGGTCCATAAGACCCCTCACATGTGTGAGAGATATGTCAAGAACTCGTCGTTTTCGCGTTTTATGGTCGTTTTCATGAGCTATTGCCCACTATTTTTGTGTTCGAGGGTGATTTACAATGACCTTAAGACCCAATACATGTTTGAGAGTTATGACAAAAAACTCCTCGTTTTTGTGTTTTTTGCCATTTTCATGAGTTATTTCCCATAGTTTTTGGGTTGCAAGTGGATTCGCAAGGCCTTTAAGACCCGTTACATGTTTGAGAGATATGACTAAAAACTCGTCGTTTTCGCGTTTTATGGCTGTTTTCATGAGCTATTGCCCACTGTTTTTGGGGTCTCAGGGCGATTATCAAAGACCTTAAGAACCGATACATGTTACAGAGATATGACCCAAGGCTCATAGTTTTTGCCTTTTATGGTCGGTTTCATGAGCTATTGCCCATGGTTTTATGGTTCCAAGGTGACTGACATCAACCTTAAGAACCGAGACATGTTTAAGAGTTATGACCAAAAACTCGTCGCTTTCGTGTTTTATGGACGATTTCATGAGCTATTAGCCACATTTTTAGGGTTCAATGGCAATTTGCATGGTCCATAAGACCTCTCACATGTGTGAGAGATATGTCAAGAAACTCATCGTTTTCGCGTTTTATGGTCGTTTTCATGAGCTATTGCCCACTATTTTGGTGTTCTAGGGTGATTTACAAAGACCTTAAGACCCGATACATGTTACAGAGATATGACCCAAGGATCGTAGTTTTTGCCTTTTATGGCCGTTTTTATGAGCTATTGCCCATGGTTTTATGGTTCCAAGGTGACTAACATCAACCTTAAGAACCAAGACATGTTTGAGAGTTATGACCGAAAACTCGTCGCTTTCGTGTTTTATAGATGATTTCATGAGCTATTTGTAGGGGTTCGTAGCATGGAAAACAAAAATTTTCTATCGCATACAAACAAACAAGCCAAGATCTATCTACTAGATTGTAGCAACGAGACGGTGGTATAACTTACCCTCGAAGATTCCAAAGCGTTTAACGAGAGCGGATTCTCGTGGGTGATGTAGTCGATTTTCCCGATCTCAAGATCGTAGACGATCCTTCCAGCGCCCACGTTCGGCGCGCTCAAGATCGGTCACACGTCGTACTCGACGAAGACCTTCCTCTCCCTTGTTCCAAAGAAAATGGAGGTTGTAGCACTCTCCTCGCGATTCCGCAAGACAACGGCGTGGTACCTAAGTAGGGAGATCCCGAGGCTTGCCTTAAGCGGTGCGAGTATGGTGGAGCTTATGAGAGAGGCTATTAGTGGTCTAGTAATTAGACACACCAATTAGAAGGCTCTAAACCGCTGGCTAAAGCAATTAGAAGCTCTAAACCAAAACGGCTCTAAACCGGAGATCTAGAGTAGAAAGTTATGTGTCTATGGGAGGATCCCTGCCCCTCCTTATATGGGAGGGGGGTCCTTGGCGCGCCAGGGGAGGGAGGGAGTCCCTCCCCAACTCGGCCTAGGGCTGGCACCGGCCTGGAGGAGTCCAACTCCTCCTCCAGGTTGGTTCCAACTCCTCTTGCTTGTTTCCCACAGTTTCTTGTTTTGCGTTTGACTTTCAAACTGGACATTTGACTTTTCTGTTTTAGGATTCAATTTAATCCTTTATTTGGGACAGCAAGAACACTTAGTACATGATGCAATCATTCAATGAGCAATGACACATTCATGTACCCTTCCCCCCCGGAGTGCCGGACAATCCGGAACCTTCTAGAACATTCCCGATGAAAACACCGGAATCATTCCCGAACTCCGAAACGGGACTTTCCTTATATGAATCTTATTCTCCGGACCATTCCGGATCACCTCGTGATATCCCGGATCCCATCCGAGACTCCGAACAACATTCGGTCTCTTTCATAATACCATAACTACTCAAACAACGTCGAATCCTTAAGTGTGTCTCCCTACGGTTCGTGAATTATGCGGACATGATCGAGACACTTCTCCGAACAATAACCAATAGAGGAATCTGGAAATTCATATGGCTCCCACATATTTCTACGATTACTTTGCGATCGAATGAACCACTTACATACGATACCAATTTCCCTTTGTCTCACGATATGTTACTTACCCGAGGTTATGATCGTCGGCATCTCTGCATACCTAGTTCAACCTCATATCGATAAGTACTCTTTTCTCGTTCCCGTGATATGTGATCCCTTGTGACCAAGTCACATGCTTGCAAGCTAATTAGATGACATTCCACCGAGAGGGCCCAGAGTATATCTATCTGTCATGTGGATGGACAAATCCCACTCTTGATCCATGTGTTTCAACCAATACTTTCCGAACACTTAATGCCACCTTTATAGCCACCCAGTTACGGTGTGGTGTTTGATGTCATCAAAGCATCCATCCGATAAAGGTGATATGCATGATCTCATGGTCGAAGGAATTAGGTTACTATGTATCAGAAAGCATATAGCAATTGAACTAATGAAATGACTTGATCTTTATGCTACGCTTATCTATAGGAGTATGTCCACCATATCATTCTCCTAACGATATGATCTTGTTGTTGATAACATCTCAATGTTCATGATATGGAAACCACAATCATTAATCAACCAACAAGCTAGTGAAGTATAGAGGCTATACTAGGGACTTCAAATTAAGTTTACAAATCACACAAGTATTAATGGTTTCCTTGTTAATACTATTATAGCATGAATGTAAACATTTATCATAAACACAAAGATATAATAATAACTACATTTATTATTGCCTCTAGGGCATATCTCCAACAGTCTCCCACTTGCACTAGAGTCATCTAATCTAGATTACATGGTAATATACCGGACACCCATGGCAGTTTGGTGTTGGTCATGTTTTGCCCTCGGGAGAGGTTTAGTCAACGGATCCGCCACATTCAGATCTGTGTGTACTTTGCAAATCTTTATATCCCCATCCTGGATATGTTCTCGAATAGCGTGAAAACGCAGCTTGATATGCTTCAGCTTCTTGTGTGACCTTGGTTCTTGCGCATTGGCTATGGCGCCCATGTTATCACAGTAGATAGACATTGGGTCTAGCGCACTTGGAACCACACCCAGCTCTGTAATGAACTCTTTCATCCATATCGCTTCTTGTGAAGCCTCCGAAGCAGCCATGTATTCCGATTCAGTTGAAGATCTCGCCACAACGCTTTGCTTTGCACTCCTCCAGCTAACTGCTGCACCATTCAAAATAAATACATATCCGGATTGTGATTTAGAATCATCTGGATCGGTGTTCCTACTAGCATCGGTGTCACCATTAACAACGAGTTGTTCATCACCTCCATAAGAAAGAACCATATCCTTAGTTCTTCTCAAGTACTTAAGGATGTTTTTGACCGCTGTCCAATGATCCACTCCTGGATCACTTTGATATCTGCTAGTTAAACTAACAGCATATGCAATGTCAGGTCTAGTACATAGCATGGCATACATTAGAGATCCTATGGCTGAGGCATAGGGAGTCTTACTCATCCTTTCTCTATCTTCTGCCGATGTCGGACTTTGAGTTTTACTCAAGGTCGTATTGGGCAACATGGGCAAGAACCCTTTCTTGCTTTCTTCCATTCCAAATCTCTTTAGAACTTTGTCCAAATATGTACTCTGTGACAATGATATTTGGCGTTTCGATCTATCTCTATAAATCTTTATGCCTAATATGTAAGCTGCTTCGCCAAGATCCTTCATTGAAAAACTATTATTCAAATATTCCTTGACACTATTAAGAAGGTCTACATCATTCCCAATCAACAATATGTCATCCACATACAGTATTAAGAATGCTACGAGCTCCCACTCACTTTCTTGTAAATACAAGCTTCTCCATAAGTTTGTATAAAACCAAAACTTTTGATTACCTTATCAAAACGTTGATTCCAACTTCGGGATGCTTGCTTCAATCCATAGATGGACCGTTGAAGTTTGCATACCTTGTTAGCATCTATAGGATCGACAAAACCTTTGGGTTGCATCATATACAACTCTTCATCAATGTCTCCATTGAGGAATGCTGTTTTGACATCCATCTGCCATATCTCATAATCATAATATGCAGCGATTGCTAACATAATCCTCACAGACTTTAGCTTCGCCATGGTGAGAAAGTCTCATCGTAGTCAACTCCTTGAATTTGTCGAACCCTTTTGCGACAAGTCGAGCTTTATAGATGATAACATTACCATCAAGACATCTGTTTTCTTCTTGAAAATCCATTTGTTCTCGACAGCCTTCCGGCCATCCGTAAGTCCACCAAAGTCCATACTTGGTTTTCGACATGGATCCAATCTCGGATTTCATGGCTTCTTGCCATTTATTGAATCTGGGCTCATCATCGCTTCCTCATATGTATCGGGGTCATCGGTGTTGTCCACCACCATGACATTCATAACGGAATCATACCAATGGAGTGGTACGAGTTCTCGTTGACCTCCGAGGCTCAGAGCAACTTCAACCAAGTTTCATGATCATCATCATTAGCTTCCTCCTTATTGGTGCGTGCACCACAGAACTTCTTCCGTGCTGCGCTACTGCAATTTCGAGAGAAGGTTCAACAACCTCGTCGCCGAAGTTCTACTTTCCTTCCAACACTTCTTTCGAGAGAAATTCCTTCTCTAGAAAGGATCCATTCTTAGCAACGAATGTTTTGCCTTCGGATCTATGATAGAAGGTATACCCAATAGTTTCCTTCGGGTATCCTATGAAGACGCATTTTTCCGCTTTGGGTTCTAGCTTGTCCGGCTGTAACTTCTTTACATAGGCTTCGCATCCCCAAACTTTAAGGAACGACAATTTAGGTTTCTTCCCAAACCATAATTCATACGGTTTCGTTTCAACGGATTTAGATGGTGCCCTATTTAAAGTGAATGCGGCTGTTTCTAATGCATAACCCCAAAATGATAGCGGTAAATCTGTAAGTGACATCATAGAACGAACCATATCTAAGAGAGTTCGATTACGACGTTCGGACACACCATTACGCTGTGGTGTTCCCGGCGGTGTCAATTGTGAAAGTATTCCGCACTTCTTTAAATGCTCGCCAAACTCGTAACTTAGATATTCACCTCCACGATCAGAACGTAGAAATTTAATCTTCTTGTTATGTTGATTCTCTACCTCACTTTGAAATTCCTTAAACTTCTCGAAAGTTTCGGACTTATGTTTCATGAAATAGATATATCCATATCTACGCAAGTCATCCGTGAAGGTAAGAACATAACGATAACCACCGCGCGACGCTACACTCATTGGACCACACACATCGGTATGTATGATTTCCAATAAGTCCGTAGCTCGCTCCATCATACCAGAAAATGGAGTCTTAGTCATTTTCCCATCGACATGCTTCAGATCTTTCAAGTGATTCAAAATCAAGTGATTCAAGAAGTCCATCGGAATGGAGTTTCTTCATACGTTTCACTCGATGTGACCAAGACGACAATTGCCACATATAGGTCGAATTATCGCTTGATTTCAAACGCTTAGCCTCAATGTTGTTGATATGTGTATTTCCACTATCGAGATTCAATAAGAATAGACCATCTATCAAAGGTGCATGTGCATAAAACATATTACTCATATAAATAGAACAACCATTATTCTCAGATTTAAACAAAAGTAACCGTCGCAATAAACAAGATCCCGATATAATGTTCATGCTCAACGCAGCACCAAATAACAATTATTTAAGTATAAAACTAATCCCGATGGTAGATGAAGGGTAGCGTGCCGACCGCGATCACATCAACCTTTGATCCGTTTCCCACGCCGCATCACCTCGTTCTTCGCTAGCTTCCGTTTATTCTGCAAAGACTGTTCGAGTTACAAATATGAGCAACCGAACCAAGATCAAATACCAGCACTACTACGGTACTAGTGAGATACACATCAATAACATGTATATCGATATACCCTTTCTTCTTGATGTTGCCGTTCTTGAGATCCACCAAGTACTTTGGGCAATTCCGCCCAAAGGACCTTCTCCCTTGCGGTAAAAGCACTCGTTTCGTGCTTAGGTCCAGCCACTGGTCTTCTTCGTCGGCGTGGTAGCTTTCTTACCACCCTTCTTGAAGTGTCCTTTGCTTAGACTTGCCTTTCTTGAATTTGGTGGTCTTATTGACCAACAACACTTGGTGCTCTTTCTTGATCTCCACTTCGCAGATTTCAACATGGCAAAGAGTTCGCAACGTCTTGTTCATGTTCTCGCATGTTGTAGTTCATCACAAAGTTCTTGTAACTTGGTGGTAGTGATTGGAGGACACGGTAAATCCCCAAAGCATTAGGAATCACTATACCCAAGCTTTGAAGTTTGTTTTGCGTGCCCACATCTTAAGCACATGCTCACCGACGGAGCTGCCCTCTTCCATCTTGCGCTTAAAGAACTTTTCGAAGCCTCATAGCTTTCAATTGCCGCATGAGTCTCAAAAATCAATTTGAGATCCTCGATAATATCATATGGGTCGACTCTTCAAACCTTTTTCAAGCTCCGATTCTAAACCATACAAGATAGCACTAAACTATGGAGATCGATTCTTCCGAGCGAGGTAAACATTCTTTACTTCATCGGAAGCATCACCGTGTGGGTCACCAATGGTGCATCCAGACATAGGTCAAATTACCACCGTGAGGACAATCCTCAAATTGCGGAACCAATCCATGAAGTTGCTTCCATTGTTTTCAACTTTTCTTTCTCTAGGAGCATTAAAATTGATGGTAGGGGCTGCCATTGATCTACAACATATTTGCAATAGTTTAGACTAAGTTTATGACAAATTGAGTTCAAATTAATTAATGAAATTAAACTAGGTGAACTCCCACTCAAAACAACATCCCTCACATTGTTTTAGTGATCACAGAACCAAATCCACCACATCAACACCGATCATCACGAGAGTTGATATAGTTTCAATGGCGAACAATCATCATGTTCATCATATCTACTATACGATTCATGCTTTACCTTTCGGTAATCCGTATTCGAGACCATGTCCGTACATGCTAGGCTCGTCAAGATCAAACCTTAGTTTCGCATGAGCAAATCTGGCTTGCTCACGTTGTATACTTGCGAATCTATCACCCGATCATCACGTGGTGCTTCGAAACAACAAGCTTTAGCAACGGTGCTAACTAAGGGTGAACACTTTATGATTTGAAATTGATGTGCATGAGGGATCATCTTATAATGCTACCGTCGTTTACTAAGCAATACAAGATGCATAAAGGATTAACATCACATGCAATTCAATATATATATGTGATATGATATGGCCTTTCTTCTTCGTGCCTCCGATCTCCATCTTCAAGCACGAACATGATCTCCATCATCACCGGTATTGCATCAAGGTCAATGACGCTTCTCCATGGTTGTCGTCCACCGGCTTCAACTATTACAACTACTTTGAATAGACACGCGGGTCTTAACATAAATTAAAGACAACCATATGGCTCCTGCCGGTTGTCGACTTACAATAAGGAACATTGCATACATCGAATATAATCACAATCATGGCCATATCACATCATCAGACACCCCGCAAAACAGAGTTAGACGCCTCTACTTTCTTTGCATATTTTACGTGGTTTGGGGCTTTCAATAAGTGTCGTTCTAACTTACGAACAAGAACCACAACATTGATACTAGCATTGTTGATCACCCGTTGTAAATTGGATATTAACTATGCTAGGGGGAACATGCACCCATAAAGCCACTTATGCAATACAAGTTGCATGTCAAGCGTGGAGCAAGTCTCATGAACGATGTCATGTAAGGTTAGCCCGGGCCGCTTCATCCCAACATACCGCAAGATGCAAAGTACACAAAAAGCAATCTACAATAAAAGCATCAACGCCCACAATGACCATTGTGTTCTACTCGTGCAACAGATCTACATATAGACATGGCTCTGATACCACTGTAGGGGTTCGTAGCATGGAAAACAAAAATTTTCTATCGCATACAAACAAACAATCCAAGATCTATCTACTAGATTTTAGCAACGAGTCGATGGTATAACTTACCCTCGAAGATTCCAAAGCGTTTAACGAGAGCGGATTCTCGTGGGTGATGTAGTCGTACTCTTCCCGATCTCAAGATCGTGTAGACGATCCTTCAGCGCCACGCGTTCCAGGCGCTCCGCGATCGGTCACACGTTCGGTACTGACGAAGACCTTCCTCTCCCTTGTTCCAAGGTGATGGAGGTTGTAGCACTCTTCTCGCGATTCCGGCAAAGGCGTGGTACCTGGAAGTAGAGGGAGATCCCGAGGCTTCGCCTTAAGCCGGTGCGGTATGGTGGAGCTTATGAGAGAGGCTATTAGTGGTCTAGTAATTAGACACACCAATTAGAAGGCTCTAAACCGCTGGCTAAAGCAATTAGAAGCTCTAAACCAAAAGCGGCTCTAAACCGGAGATCTAGAGTAGAAAGTTATGTGTCTATGGGAGGCCCTGCCTCCTTATATGGGAGGGGTCCTTGGCGCGCCAGGAGGAGGAGTCCCTCCCAACTCGGCCTAGGGTGGGCCCGGCCTGGAGGAGTCCAACTCCTCCTCCGGTTGGTTCAACTCCTCTTGCTTGTTTCCACAGTTTCTTGTTTTGGCGTTTGACTTTCAAACTGGACATTTGACTTTCTGTTTAGGATTCAATTTAATCCTTTATTTGGGACAGCAAGAACACTTAGTACATGATGAAATCATTCAATGAGCAATGACACATTCATGTACCCTTCCCCGGTCTTGGGACAATCCGAACCTTCTAGAACATTCCCGATGAAAACACGGAATCATTCCCGAACTCCGACGGGACTTTCCTTATATGAATCTTATTCTCCGGACCATTCCGGATCACCTCGTGATATCCCGGATCCCATCCGAGACTCCGAACAACATTCGGTCTCTTTCTCATAATACCATAACTACTCAAACAACGTCGAATCCTTAAGTGTGTCTCCCTACGGTTCGTGAATTATGCGGACATGATCGAGACACTTCTCCGAACAATAACCAATAGAGGAATCTGGAAATTCATATGGCTCCCACATATTTCTACGATTACTTTGCGATCGAATGAACCACTTACATACGATACCAATTTCCCTTTGTCTCACGATATGTTACTTACCCGAGGTTATGATCGTCGGCATCTCTGCATACCTAGTTCAACCTCGTTACTGATAAGTACTCTTTTCTCGTTCCCGTGATATGTGATCCCTTGTGACCAAGTCACATGCTTGCAAGCTAATTGGATGACATTCCACCGAGAGGGCCCAGAGTATATCTATCTGTCATGTGGATGGACAAATCCCACTCTTGATCCATGTGTTTCAACCAATACTTTCCGAACACTTAATGCCACCTTTATAGCCACCCGATTCACGGTGTGGTGTTTGATGTCATCAAAGCATCCATCCGATAAAGGTGATATGCATGATCTCATGGTCGAAGGAATTAGGTTACTATGTATCAGAAAGCATATAGCAATTGAACTAATGAAATGACTTGATCTTTATGCTACGCTTATCTATAGGAGTATGTCCACCATATCATTCTCCTAACGATATGATCTTGTTGTTGATAACATCTCAATGTTCATGATATGGAAACCACAATCATTAATCAACCAACAAGCTAGTGAAGTATAGAGGCTATACTAGGGACTTCAAATTAAGTTTACAAATCACAAAAGTATTAATGGTTTCCTTGTTAATACTATTATAGCATGAATGTAAACATTTATCATAAACACAAAGATATAATAATAACTACATTTATTATTGCCTCTAGGGCATATCTCCAACACTATTGCCCACAATTTTAGGGTTCCATGGCAATTTGCATGGTCCATAAGACCCCTCACATGTGTGAGAGATATGTCAAGAAACTCGTCGTTTTCGCGTTTTATGGTCGTTTTCATGAGCTATTGCCCACAATTTTGGGGTTCTAGGGTGATTTACCATGACCTTAAGACCCGTTACATGTTTGAGATATATGACCAAAAACTTGTCATTTTCGTGTTTTAAGGTTGTTTTCATGAGTTGTTTTCCACAATTTTTGGGTTCCAAGCGGATTTACTAGGCCTGTAAGACCCGATACATGTTGGAGAGATATGACAAAAAAATTATCGTTTTCGCGTTTTATGGCCGTTTTCATGAGCTATTGCCCATTGTTTTTGGGGTCTCAAGGCGATTTACAAAGACCTTAAGACCCGATACATGTTACAGAGATTTGACCCAAGGATCATAGTTTTTGCCTTTTTTGGCCGTTTTCATGAGCTATTCCCCATGGTTTTATGGTTCCAAGGTGACTTACATCAACCTTAAGAACCGAGACATGTTTGAGAGTTATGACCAAAAAACTCGTCGCTTGCGTGTTTTATAGACGATTTCATGAGCTATTGCCCACATTTTTAGGGTTCCATGGCCATTTGCATGGTCCATAAGACCCCTCACATGTGTGAGGGATATGTCAAGAAACTCGCCGTTTTCGCGTTTGATGGTCGTTTTCATGAGCTGTTGCCCATAATTTTGGGGTTCTAGGGTGATTTACCATGACCTTAAGACCCGTTACATGTTTGAGATATATGACCAAAAACTTGTCATTTTCGTGTTTTAAGGCTATTTTCATGAGTTGTTTTCCACAGTTTTTGGGTTCCAAGCGGATTTGCTAGGCCTATAAGACCCGATACATGTTGGAGAGATATGACAAAAAAACTCATCGTTTTCACGTTTTATGGCCGTTTTCATGTGCTATTGCCCATGGTGGTATGGTTCCAAGTTTACTTACATCAACCTTAAGAATCGATACATGTTATAGAGTAATGACCAAAAACTCGTCGCTTTCGTGTCTTATGGCTGATTTCATGAGCTATTACCCACATTTTTCATAGTCCATAAGACCCCTCACATGTGTGAGAGATATGTCAAGAACTCGTCGTTTTCGCGTTCTATGGTCGTTTTCATGAGCTATTGCCCACTATTTTTGTGTTCGAGGGTGATTTACAATGACCTTAAGACCCAATACATGTTTGAGAGTTATGACCAAAAACTCGTCGTTTTTGTGTTCTTTGCCATTTTCATGAGTTATTTCCCATAGTTTTTGGGTTGCAAGTGGATTCGCAAGGCCTTTAAGACCCGTTACATGTTTGAGAGATATGACTAAAAACTCGTCGTTTTCGCGTTTTATGGCTGTTTTCATGAGCTATTGCCCACTGTTTTTGGGGTCTCAGGGCGATTTTCAAGGACCCTAAGAACCGATACATGTTACAGAGATTTGACCCAAGGCTCGTAGTTTTTGCCTTTTATGGTCGTTTTCATGAGCTATTGCCCATGGTTTTATGGTTCCAAGGTGACTAACATCAACCTTAAGAACCGAGACATGTTTAAGAGTTATGACCAAAAACTCGTCGCTTTCGTGTTTTATGGACGATTTCATGAGCTATTAGCCACATTTTTAGGGTTAAATGGCAATTTGCATGGTCCATAAGACCTGTCACATGTGTGAGAGATATGTCAAGAAACTCATCCTTTTCGCGTTTTATGGTCGTTTTCATGAGCTATTGCCCACTATTTTGGTGTTCTAGGGTAGGTTACAAAGACCTTAAGACCCGATACATGTTACAGACATATGACCCAAGGATCGTAGTTTTTGCCTTTTATGGCCGTTTTCATGAGCTATTGCCCATGGTTTTATGGTTCCAAGGTGACTTACATCAACCTTATAAACCGAGACATGTTTGAGAGTTATGACCGAAAACTCGTCACTTTCGTGTTTTATGGACGATTTCATGAGCTATTGCCCACATTTTTAGGGTTCCATGGCAATTTGCATGGTCCATAAGACCCCTCACATGTGTGAGAGATATCTCAAGAAACTCGTCGTTTTCGCGTTTTATGGTCGTTTTCATGAGCTATTGCCCACAATTTTGGGGTTCTAGGGTGATTTACCATGACCTTAAGACCCGTTAAATGTTTGAGATATATGACCAAAAACTTGTCATTTTCGTCTTTTAAGGCTATTTCATGAGTTGTTTTCCACAGTTTTTGGGTTCCAAGCGGATTTGCCAGGCCTATAAGACCCGATACATGTTGGAGAGATATGACAAAAAAAACTCATCGTTTTCGCGTTTTATGGCCGTTTTCATGTGCTATTGCCCATGGTGGTATGGTTCCAAGTTTACTTACATTAACCTTAAGAATCGATATATGTTTTAGAGTAATGACCAAAAACTCGTCGCTTTCGTGTCTTATGGCTGATTTCATGAGCTATTACCCACATTTTTGTGGTTCCATGGCAATTTTCATGGTCCATAATACCCCTCACATGTGTGAGAGATATGTTAAGAACTTCGCTTTTCGCGTTTTATGGTCGTTTTCATGAGCTATTGCCCACTATTTTTGTGTTCGAGGGTGATTTACAATGACCTTAAGACCCAATACATGTTAGAGAGTTATGACCAAAAACTCGTCGTTTTTGTGTTTTTTGCCATTTTCATGAGTTATTTCCCATAGTTTTTGGGTTGCAAGTGGATTCGCAAGGCCTTTAAGACCCGTTACATGTTTGAGAGATATGACTAAAAACTCGTAGTTTTCGCGTTTTATGGCTGTTTTCATGAGCTATTGCCCAATGTTTTTGGGGTCTCAGGGCGATTTTCAAGGACCTTAAGAACCGATACATGTTACAGAGATATGACCCAAGGCTCGTAGTTTTTGCCTTTTATGGTCGTTTTCATGAGCTATTGCCCATGGTTTTATGGTTCCAAGGTGACTGACATCAACCTTAAGAACCGAGACATGTTTAAGAGTTATGACCAAAAACTCGTCACTTTCGTGTTTTATGGACGATTTCATGAGCTATTAGCCACATTTTTAGGGTTCAATGGCAATTTGCATGGTCCATAAGACATCTCACATTTGTGAGAGATATGTCAAGAAACTCATCGTTTTCGCGTTTTATGGTCGTTTTCTTGAGCTATTGCCCACTATTTTGGTGTTCTAGGGTGGTTTACAAAGACCTTAAGACCCGATACATGTTACAGAGATATGACCCAAGGATCGTAGTTTTTGCCTTTTATGGCCGTTTTCATGAGCTATTGCCCATGGTTTTATGGTTCCAAGGTGACTTACATCAACCTTATAAACCGAGACATGTTTGAGAGTTATGACCGAAAACTCGTCGCTTTCGTGTTTTATGGACGATTTCATGAGCTATTGCCCACATTTTTAGGGTTCCATGGCAATTTGCATGGTCCATAAGACCGCTCACATGTGTGAGAGATATGTCAAGAAACTCGTCGTTTTCGCGTTTTATGGTCGTTTTCATGAGCTATTGCCCACAATTTTGGGGTTCTAGGGTGATTTACCATGACCTTAAGACCCGTTACATGTTTGAGATATATGACCAAAAACTTGTCATTTTCGTGTTTTAAGGATGTTTTCATGAGTTGTTTTCCACAATTTTTGGGTTCCAAGCGGATTTACTAGGCCTGTAAGACCCGATACATGTTGGAGAGATATGACAAAAAACTCATCGTTTTCGCGTTTTATGGCCGTTTTCATGAGCTATTGCCCACTGTTTTTGGGGTCTTAGGGCGATTTACAATGACCTTAAGACCCGATACATGTTACAGAGATTTGACCCAAGGATCGTAGTTTTTGCCTTTTATGGCCGTTTTCATGAGCTATTGCCCATGGTTTTATGGTTCCAAGGTGACTTACATCAACCTTAAGAACCGAGACATGTTTGAGAGTTATGACCAAAAACTCGTCGCTTGCGTGTTTTATAGACGATTTCATGAGATATTGCCCACATTTTTAGGGTTCCATGGCCATTTGCATGTTCCATAAGACCCCTCACATGTGTGAGAGATATGTCAAGAAACTCGATGTTTTCGCGTTTGATGGTCGTTTTCATGAGCTATTGCCCACAATTTTGGGGTTCTAGGGTGATTTACCATGACCTTAAGACCCGTTACATGTTTGAGATATATGACCAAAAACTAGTCATTTTCGTGTTTTAAGGCTATTTTCATGAGTTGTTTTCCACAGTTTTTGGGTTCCAAGCGGATTTGCTAGGACTATAAGACCCGATACATGTTGGAGAGATATGAAAAAAAAACTCATCGTTTTCGCGTTTTATGGCCGTTTTCATGAGCTATTGCCCATGGTGGTATGGTTCCACGTTTACTTACATCAACCTTAAGAATCGATACATGTTTTAGAGTAATGACCAAAAACTCGTCGCTTTCGTGTCTTATGGCTGATTTCATGAGCTATTACCCACATTTTTGTGGTTCCATGGAAATTTTCATGGTCCATAAGACCCCTCACATGTGTGAGAGATATGTCAAGAACTCGTCGTTTTCGCGTTTTATGGTCGTTTTCATGAGCTATTGCCCACAATTTTTGTGTTCGAGGGTGATTTACAATGACCTTAAGACCCAATACATGTTTGAGAGTTATGACCAAAAACTCGTCGTTTTTGTGTTTTTTGCCATTTTCATGAGTTATTTCCCATAGTTTTTGGGTTCCAAGTGGATTCGCAAGGCCTTTAAGACCCGTTACATGTTTGAGAGATATGACTAAAACTCGTCGTTTCGCGTTTATGGCTGTTTTCATGAGCTATTGCCCACTGTTTTTGGGTTCTCAGGGCGATTTTCAAGGACCTTAAGAACCGATACATGTTACAGAGATTTGACCCAAGGCTCGTAGTTTTTGCCTTTTATGGTCGTTTTCATGAGCTATTGCCCATGGTTTTATGGTTCCAAGGTGACTAACATCAACCTTAAGAACCGAGACATGTTTAAGAGTTATGACCAAAAACTCGTCGCTTTCGTGTTTTATGGACGATTTCATGAGCTATTAGCCACATTTTTAGGGTTCAATGGCAATTTGCATGGTCCATAAGACATCTCACATGTGTGAGAGATATGTCAAGAAACTCATCCTTTTCGCGTTTTATGGTCGTTTTCATGAGCTATTGCCCACTATTTTGGTGTTCTAGGGTGGTTTACAAAGACCTTAAGACCCGATACATGTTACAGAGATATGACCCAAGGATCATAGTTTTTGCCTTTTATGGCCGTTTTCATGAGCTATTGCCCATGGTTTTATGGTTCCAAGGTGACTTACATCAACCTTATAAACCGAGACATGTTTGAGAGTTATGACCGAAAACTCGTCGCTTTCGTGTTTTATTGACGATTTCATGAGCTATGGCCCACATTTTTAGGGTTCCATGGCAATTTGCATGGTCCATAAGACCCCTCACATGTGTGAGAGATATCTCAAGAAACTCGTCGTTTTCGCGTTTTATGGTCGTTTTCATGAGCTATTGCCCACAATTTTGGGGTTCTAGGGTGATTTACCATGACCTTAAGACCCGTTAAATGTTTGAGATATATGACCAAAAACTTGTCATTTTCGTGTTTTAAGGCTATTTTCATGAGTTGTTTTCCACAGTTTTTGGGTTCCAAGCGGATTTGCTAGGCCTATAAGACCCGATACATGTTGGAGAGATATGACAAAAAAAACTCATCATTTTCGCGTTTTATGGCCGTTTTCATGTGTTATTGCCCATGGTGGTATGGTTCCAAGTTTACTTACATCAACCTTAAGAATCGATACATGTTTTAGAGTAATGACCAAAAACTCGCCGCTTTCGTGTCTTATGGCTGATTTCATGAGCTATTACCCACATTTTTGTGGTTCCATGGCAATTTTCATGGTCCATAATACCCCTCACATGTGTGAGAGATATGTCAAGAAACTCGTCGTTTTCGCGTTTTATGGTCGTTTTCATGAGCTATTGCCCACTATTTTTGTGTTCGAGGGTGATTTACAATGACCTTAAGATCCAATACATGTTTGAGAGTTATGACCAAAAACTCGTCGTTTTTGTGTTTTTTGCCATTTTCATGAGTTATTTCCCATAGTTTTTGGGTTGCAAGTGGATTCGCAAGGCCTTTAAGACCCGTTACATTTTGAGAGATATGATTAAAACTCGTCGTTTTCGCGTTTTATGGCTTTTCATGAGCTATTGCCCAATGTTTTTGGGGTCTCAGGGCGATTTTCAAGGACCTTAAGAACCGATACATGTTACAGAGATATGACCCAAGGCTCGTAGTTTTTTCCTTTTATGGTCGTTTTCATGAGCTATTGCCCATGGTTTTATGGTTCCAAGGTGGTGACATCAACGTTAAGAACCGAGACATGTTTAAGAGTTATGACCAAAAACTCGTCGCTTTCGTGTTTTATGGACGATTTCATGAGCTATTAGCCACATTTTTAGGGTTCAATGGCAATTTGCATGGTCCATAAGACATCTCACATGTGTGAGAGATATGTCAAGAAACTCATCGTTTTGCGTTTTATGGTCGTTTTCATGAGCTATTGCCCACTATTTTGGTGTTCTAGGGTGGTTTACAAAGACCTTAAGACCCGATACATGTTACAGAGATATGACCCAAGGATCGTAGTTTTTGCCTTTTATGGCCGTTTTCATGAGCTATTGCCCATGGTTTTATGGTTGCAAGGTGACTTACATCAACCTTATAAACCGAGACATGTTTGAGAGTTATGACCGAAAACTCGTCGCTTTCGTGTTTTATGGACGATTTCATGAGCTATTGCCCACATTTTTAGGGTTCCATGGCAATTTGCATGGTCCATAAGACCGCTCACATGTGTGACAAATATGTCAAGAAACTCGTCGTTTTCGCGTTTTATGGTCGTTTTCATGAGCTATTGCGCACAATTTTGGGGTTCTAGGGTGATTTACCATGACCTTAAGACCCGTTACATGTTTGAGATATATGACCAAAAACTTGTCATTTTCGTGTTTTAAGGATGTTTTCATGAGTTGTTTTCCACAATTTTTAGGTTCCAAGCGGATTCGCAAGGCCTATAAGACTAAAACTCGTCGTTTTCGCATTTTATGGCCGTTTTCATGAGCTATTGCCCACTGTTTTTGGGGTCTCAGGGCGATTTAAAAAGACCTTAAGACCCGATACACACTACAAGGAATCTGGCTATATATGACCCTCCATTTTCGTCACAAAATCGTCATAGTAGTCCATTTATGACGATTTTATGACGATTTTGAGATCGTCGAAAGCTGGGCGTCGCAAATGAACTATAACGACGTTTTTGGTAAAATCGTCATAATCGTCTATGACGATATTAGATCGTCATAACGTCTATGACGATACAATATCGTCATGGGCCATCTAGCTGGCCAAGTCGGATCCTACGTGGCGATCCTACGTGGCAAAATTGTGACGAAATTAAATCGTCTTAAATCAAAATCAGCCCAATTTCATTTCTAGGTTCCACATGGGCTCGGCCCAACTATTCTGGATTGTTTTCTTTGCATTGGTCTTTTATATGGACATTCTTACTTTGGGCCTTCTTATTTTGGGCTGGTCACACCAAGAATAGCCATTATCTTGTCCATTTTATTTTGGTGATCCGTTTAGAAAATGCGGTCCAAATTGTCAAGATAGAGCAGTGGGTCCCAAATAAGATTATTTTGGACAGGGGTCACATTAATAACAAATCACACCAGATTAACGGAAAAAATGTACCAATAAGTACAAAATACATCGCAAAGAAAGACGAGTTTATTACAATATTCGGTGAGAATAGATGGAACACATGAAATTCCACTCATTCAAATTACAACTAGTTTAGAAATCAAATCTTGATGACCGTACTACAAATCAACAACTAAAGCTCGAGCAAGTGTAAAAACTAGCTACAATTTGATCCTCTCGAACTTATGCATGCTTCGATCAGCCCGCAGCTCTGTATATTCCAAAAAGAATCGATTAAAATTGATATAGTAAAAAATGCATCCCCATCATATATTACAATGAGAATATGGTGTTAGAAGATCCCCGAAGTTATTTGATTACATCTAACAAATCACCACCATTATATTTAGAATCAAAACATGTCCCATACACAATGTAAAAAGATAACTAACAGAAGTACGCTAGGTGAGACATAACTCACCGTTCTCGCCGTAAAACAAGCATCTCTACGAAAAAACACGAGAGTCGGTGCTAACCATGCTGAACCATACTAGTTCTATCTCAAGTGAGCTTACTTATGGCAAATCTGAGAGTAACATCTATGTCTATGTACAAGTTTTTAGTTGAAGTTGAGTACATGCTCTAGTAGCATAGTTTGATACTGTAAGTACAACTGGTTCTAGAAAACAAAGTTCAAGTTTATTTATTTTTCCTTCTATGTAGAACTAGCAACATAGAGCTAGCAGGTTACATATAGCATTGAGCTAGTAGGATACATTACAGGGGAAAAATAAGTGCATCAAGGAAAATTGGCATGAAGCAGCAAAAATAGGAAAAGTAACATTAAAAAATTAGCTTCCATCTAGCAAGCTGCAACTAACAGCTTCCATCAATAAATAGAAACTAGCTTTCATCTAGCGGTGGAAAGATAGTTACGCATGAAACTAGCATGGTGCGCGAACAAGACACATAACAATAAGTCAAGTACTCAAGAGTACTCGGTGGAGATGACAATACACGTAACTACAGGTGCCAAACTACTCCAATTAGTGCCAAATTAAGAACATGCATGAGTACAAAGAACTAAATCAAGAAATCATGACAGAGCGAGGATCACACGACCAAACCTTGGCGAGCTGACACCAAGACAGGCTTGAGTGTGTTGAGGATGGAGGATGTTGGTTCGACTTGGTGAAGAGAAGCAACATCCTTGAAGCAAAGCTCGACAATGAAGAGAAGACCGTCACGGGAGGGTTTACTTGATATTCAGTCAAGAAGGTGGTGTGTCTTGGGGTCGTAGGTGTTGACCCTAATGTGTATGCCATGTCACGTGACCCCTCTTATCATCAAAACCCTGCACCTATGCAAGAACATGATACTAGAAAATTAAAACTTACAAGTAGCGTAGCAAGTACATGTGTGAATGCAATAGACTTAGTGCATTAGATAGAATTGTTGAAGTAAAACATTCAGACCAAAAATCAACAATTAGCTGAGAGCATGCGGTGTCTTTGGCAGCCTAGTATTTACTGAGCATACCATTTATATACTAATAACATTTAACTACTAATAATATTTAAGATACAATGCTTCAAGAGAAGTTGGTGATCACTTTGTTGACTACGAAGTTTTCTACAAAACACTAATAATGAAATGGACTATCTCCTTTACATATTGTTCGGATAGAAGGTCAAAGCTGAAACAACAATAAACCCTACGAGCTAGCGAGAGTGAAGAAAAATAGACAATTTATGTATCACAGATAAAACTTTTGCTATAGTATACGCAATCGCAAAGAACAAAGACTAAATATACTACCATCTTCCCATCCAAGGACAGATCAAGTGTTGCATTGCTCCAGCCTAAACTAGATCACAGACGCTAGACCTATGTCGAGATCCTCATGTCTGCTTGTCCATGCTATGGGTTGAGGCTCGGGCTCAAGCGACCTCCAAGACATCAGCAAAAGTACCTCAAACATACACAAACGAACACAACAAAGATTGCACCTCTAAGTCCAAAACACATAAAACAAAGTGAATATAGAGATTGCACCTCTAAGTCCAACTACGAATGAAGTAAAATGAAAGAATGAGGACATACGAAAACTCACCATCGGGATTTTGTGCGGTGACAGTCCAACTACCAGAGATGCAAGAATTCCAAAGCATATGAAAAGCAGATTAACCGAACCAAGTGCTCCTAGTATTTCGTGGTGAAATCTGCAAGGTGCAAGTAGCTCGACTTAAGTTCAATCTCGGTGATTTCAGAAAAATAATTGCAATTTTTTGATATATTATAAACCTCGGATATGTAAAGAGGCACAAGCCAGAAGATATCCCAATACCAACTCCAGCAAGTAATTGACCAATGATAGCAACAAGAATTGTTATAGCAGTGAACTAAGTCTCAAAACACACTTCAGAATGCAAGTATCGAAGCATGGCTTCTATATTGAGCAGGTCAAAGAATGCCATACCTTGTAAAGCAGCATTTTCAGCAATCCCAAAATCTTTTGAAAGATATTCAAGTGCAACATTGACCACACTACAACGAATAACATAGATACAAATGAGATATTCAATTTGCTATACAACAAGATTGGGAAATTACATTGCCGAGTAGGAAGAAATCGTGCTTTATTCCCATGCATGGGATTTTTACTCTACGGTACAATGACAAAAACAACATACCCAAGATGGTAGCCAAATAGAATTGCCCCCAGAAAGTAACGCCAACATATGACACAACATTTCAAGAAGATTTGGCTTAAACCTTGTCGGCGTAATAATGTATTTCAGTTCCAACTTGCGAAACAAAACTATGAACAACGCATGAGCCGCTACTATAAGGCGGCAAAGCGGTATCACGAGGATCTAAGAGTCCACGGACAACATAGTTCTCACACAGATTTTTAAAGCATTCAAAATATGTTGCTTATTATCTCCTTGCGAACACACCATTCCAGGTCCAATACCATCAAGTCCTCCTATAATCCCCAACAATATAGATAAATTCAGTGACACCTTTCGTCGGGGTCACCATGTACGATCCCCAAAGAAGATATAACGATTGATGTAACTACCACTTGTAGAACATACCAAAGATAAGTGTAAGCAGAATTGAGATATATTTGTAAAAGGCAATCATAGGTACCAATCCAGAACAAGGTAACAGAGTAATTGTGTCAAAGTAACAGTGCCTGGGTTGGACAGAGAGGCACGATCTCACCGGCAAGCAAGAACACCACCGGTCTACAACCTCGCCGTCAGCGCTGAAGACTAGCAGCAGTCTCCAGGGGAGCATCTAAGACCGGGGCAGCCCTGCCGGCAGCCAGAGCACGCCCAGACCAAGAACCCCAGGTTCCGGTACACACCGGCAGCCGTGTAATGGATAGCTGCAAGCCTGCAACCCGTTGGCAAGCCAACCATAACAAAAACTGAAGCATATAAACACTAGTGAGTAGTATGACCAAACTAAATATAGGCTAGTGCAAGCACACTATCACTGTTAAATTAGTTTTCCTATGTATAGCAATCTATGCATAATCAGGAAAAACATATAAGCTATTATTGACTACTGCATATAACAATCAGCAAGTATTATTGACTGAAATGGATTTATCTCCCCCATACATGCATGCTTTTCTCTAATGTCTATGCACAGATTCAGTTCAACGGGAAAAACAAAAGACTTTTAGAAAGAATACATGCAGGAGGATAGGGACACCGGACATTCTACACAGAGAACTGGACAGTACATGTTTAATGCACAATTAGCAATCAGATTTCAAATAGCTCGTGGAGAACAATTATATGAAAACAACATTAACATAGCTTAAGGAGACACCAACACCGGCAGAACACTACATAATCAATTATGCTGCCTAAAAATTACATGATAAATCAAAACTAACTATAAAAAGTTGGCGTAACAATTACATGTCCAACTAACTAGGAACTACAATAGAACAAAATTTCTCTATTACATAAATAATAATCATCCAAATAGAGGGGATCGGGCCTGCTAAAAATTTCTCTATTACATGTCCAACTGACTGGCAGGAATGATCGACTGCTAAAATTGACCTCGCAATTCAGTTCGTACTTCACCAAAGGAAGCACCAACATGACTTCACCGAAGGCATGACCAACATGACTGACTAGTAATCTATCTAGCACTTACTCGTCAAGTGGTTTTGTACTTTCGTGAGTGGACTATTTTAGGAGGAGGGGAGGATCAGATAGGGATGTAGGAACAAACCAATGGGGATTGTTGATGACGTCGATGAGCTTCTTCTCGCAGGGCACATTCTTCTCCTCCACCATGAGTGGCACCCTCTGGGAGAAGGGACCTATGGCCAAAATCAAATCCCATCCCCACGCAAAACATGGATCAGCAAGGACAGACCGATGAGAGTATGGGAGAGAGAGAGACTAACGGTATCTGAGCATCTAGAGGGGGGTGACGACGTCCTTGATGCACACCTCCATGGTCATGGCGATGTCGACGGAGTCCGAGTGGTCCTGAATCGTGTCTTGAATCGTGTCTGTCCGCCTCCCCGCTCTCCACTTCACAATCCCTCCACCTCCGCCTCGTCTCACGATCTCCATGAGCTCCTTCGCATCCAACGCATCCTCGGCGACCCGCCAACCACCCAACCCCACAAACCCAACAACACCCACGAGCCGCCACCGCCGACCTGCACCATCTGCTCCACCGCACGGCCGCCTCACCGCCGCCGACGCCACCTCCTCCTACGTGGCATCCCTAACACCCACCGCTGGGCCACCTTCTCAAGATCTTCGTGGCTGCGCCTCCCGCGGAGGAGATCAAGCGTCCTCAAGTCCGATCCCGCCGGCTCCTCTCCATGGAGCCGCGAGCCGTCCGCCTCGTAGATCTCTCTGTCTGACGAGCTCACGTCAAGGACGGGTCCTCTCGATGGCGTACTCAGCCGCAATCGCCATCGGGCGGCGGGTGGATCTGAGGAGAGGAGGAACTGAGGAAGGGTTCTGCGCGATGGGGGTAGGTGGGGTTGTATGCGGCCTGACCTAGATGATTATGCGTGCGCTGGATGCCAGGTCATCGATCCACACAACAAGTTTCCATACTTCACCATCCATCCGTTCATTATGTTTACATCCTACGGCTGATATTGACCTTCTCTAATATCTCAACCTGTCTAGAAATTATGACGATTTTGTCCATAGAAATTACGACGTTTTTCACGAAATCGTCATAGTTTAATAAGGATTTGGCCCTCCCAAATAGCTTACGACCATCTAGTGTAGAATCGTCATAAATTTATGACGATTTCATTCAGGGTCACTACCAAAACGTCATAGTTTGACACATTTCTTGTAGTGACATGTTACAGAGATTTGATCGAAGGATCGTATGTTTTTGCCTTTTATGGCCGTTTTCATGAGCTATTGCCCATGGTTTTATGGTTCCAAGGTGACTTACATCAACTTTAAGAACCGAGACATGTTTGAGAGTTATGACCAAAAACTCGTCGCTTGCGTGTTTTATAGACGATTTCATGAGCTATTGCCCACATTTTTAGGGTTCCATGGCCATTTGCATGGTCCATAAGACCCCTCACATGTGTGAGAGATATGTCAAGAAACTCGCCGTTTTCGCGTTTGATGGTCGTTTTCATGAGCTATTGCCCACAATTTTGGGGTTCTAGGGTGATTTACCATGACCTTAAGACCCGTTACATGTTTGAGATATATGACCAAAAACTTGTCATTTTCGTGTTTTAAGGCTATTTTCATGAGTTGTTTTCCACAGTTTTTGGGTTCCAAGCGGATTTGCTAGGCCTATAAGACCCGATACATGTTGGAGAGATATGACAAAAAAACTCATCGTTTTCGCGTTTTATGGCCGTTTTCATGAGCTATTGCCCATGGTGGTATGGTTCCAAGTTTACTTACATCAACCTTAAGAATCGATACATGTTTTAGAGTAATGACCAAAAACTCGTCGCTTTCGTGTCTTATGGCTGATTTCATGAGCTATTACCCACATTTTTGTGGTTCCATGGAAATTTTCATGGTCCATAAGACACCTCACATGTGTGAGAGATATGTCAAGAAATCGTCGTTTTCGCGTTTTATGGTCGTTTTCATGAGCTATTGCCCACTATTTTGGTGTTCTAGGGTGATTTACAAAGACCTTAAGACCCAATACATGTTTGAGAGTTATGACCAAAAACTCGTCGCTTTCGTGTTTTATGGACGATTTCATGAGCTATTAGCCACATTTTTAGGGTTCAATGGCAATTTGCATGGTCCATAAGACATCTCACATGTGTGAGAGATATGTCAAGAAACTCATCGTTTTCGCGTTTTATGGTCGTTTTCATGAGCTATTGCCCACTATTTTGGTGTTCTAGGGTGGTTTACAAAGACCTTAAGACCCGATACATGTTACAGAGATATGACCCAAGGCTCATAGTTTTTGCCTTTTATGGTCGTTTTCATGAGCTATTGCCCATGGTTTTATGGTTCCAAGGTGACTTACATCAACCTTATAAACCGAGACATGTTTGAGAGTTATGACCGAAAACTCGTCGCTTTCGTGTTTTATGGACGATTTCATGAGCTATTGCCCACATTTTTAGGGTTCCATGGCAATTTGCATGGTCCATAAGACCGCTCACATGTGTGAGAGATATGTCAAGAAACTCGTCGTTTTCGCGTTTTATGGTCGTTTTCATGAGCTATTGCCCACAATTTTGGGGTTCTAGGGTGATTTACCATGACCTTAAGACCCGTTACATGTTTGAGATATATGACCAAAAACTTGTCATTTTCGTGTTTTAAGGATGTTTTCATGAGTTGTTTTCCACAATTTTTAGATTCCAAGCGGATTCGCAAGGCCTGTAAGACTAAAACTCGTCGTTTTCGCATTTTATGGCCGTTTTCATGAGCTATTGCCCACTGTTTTTGGGGTCTCAGGGCGATTTACAAAGACCTTAAGACCCGATACATGTTACAGATATTTGACCGAAGGATCGTATGTTTTTGCCTTTTATGGCCGTTTTCATGAGCTATTGCCCATGGTTTTATGGTTCCAAGGTGACTTACATCAACTTTAAGAATTGAGACATGTTTGAGAGTTATGACCAAAAACTCGTCGCTTGCGTGTTTTATAGACGATTTCATGAGCTATTGCCCACATTTTTAGGGTTCCATGGCCATTTGCATGGTCCATAAGACCCCTCACATGTGTGAGAGATATGTCAAGAAACTCGCCGTTTTCGCGTTTGATGGTCGTTTTCATGAGCTATTGCCCACAATTTTGGGGTTCTAGGGTGATTTACCATGACCTTAAGACCCGTTACATGTTTGAGATATATGACCAAAAACTTGTCATTTTCGTGTTTTAAGGCTATTTTCATGAGTTGTTTTCCACAGTTTTTGGGTTCCAAGCGGATTTTCTAGGCCTATAAGACCCGATACATGTTGGAGAGATATGACAAAAATAACTCATCGTTTCGCTTTTATGGCGTTTTCATGAGCTACTGCCCATGGTGGTATGGTTCCAAGTTTACTTACATCAACCTTAAGAATCGATACATGTTTTAGAGTAATGACCAAAAACTCGTCGCTTTCGTGTCTTATGGCTGATTTCATGAGCTATTACCCACATTTTTGTGGTTCCATGGCAATTTTCATGGTCCATAAGACACCTCACATGTGTGAGAGATATGTCAAGAACTCGTCGTTTTCGCGTTTTATGGTCGTTTTCATGAGCTATTGCCCACTATTTTTGTGTTCGAGGGTGATTTACAATGACCTTAAGACCCAATACATGTTTGACAGTTATGACCAAAAACTTGTCGCTTTCGTGTTTTATGGACGATTTCATGAGCTATTAGCCACATTTTTAGGGTTCAATGGCAATTTGCATGGTCCATAAGACATCTCACATGTGTGAGAGATATGTCAAGAAACTCATCGTTTTCGCGTTTTATGGTCGTTTTCATGAGCTATTGCCCACTATTTTGGTGTTCTAGGGTGGTTTACAAAGACCTTAAGACCCGATACATGTTACAGAGATATGACCCAAGGATCGTAGTTTTTGCCTTTTATGGCCGTTTTCATGAGCTATTGCCCATGGTTTTATGGTTGCAAGGTGACTTAAATCAACCTTATAAACCGAGACATGTTTGAGAGTTATGACCGAAAACTCGTCGCTTTCGTCTTTTATGGACGATTTCATGAGCTATTGCCCACATTTTTAGGGTTCCATGGCAATTTGCATGGTCCATAAGACCGCTCACATGTGTGACAGATATGTCAAGAAACTCGTCGTTTTCGCGTTTTATGGTCGTTTTCATGAGCTATTGCCCACAATTTTGGGGTTCTAGGGTGATTTACCATGACCTTAAGACCCGTTACATGTTTGAGATATATGACCAAAAACTTGTCATTTTCGTGTTTTAAGGATGTTTTCATGAGTTGTTTTCCACAATTTTTAGGTTCCAAGCGGATTCGCAAGGCCTGTAAGACTAAAACTCGTCGTTTTCGCATTTTATGGCCGTTTTCATGAGCTATTGCCCACTGTTTTTGGGGTCTCAGGGCGATTTACAAAGACCTTAAGACCCGATACATGTTACAGAGATTTGATCGAAGGATCGTATGTTTTTGCCTTTTATGGCCGTTTTCATGAGCTATTGCCCATGGTTTTATGGTTCCAAGGTGACTTACATCAACTTTAAGAACTGAGACATGTTTGACAGTTATGACCAAAAACTCGTCGCTTGCGTGTTTTATAGACGATTTCATGAGCTATTGCCCACATTTTTAGGGTTCCATGGCCATTTGCATGGTCCATAAGACCCCTCACATGTGTGAGAGATATGTCAAGAAACTCGCCGTTTTCGCGTTTGATGGTCGTTTTCATGAGCTATTGCCCACAATTTTGGGGTTTTAGGGTGATTTACCATGACCTTAAGACCCGTTACATGTTTGAGATATATGAACAAAAACTTGTCATTTTCGTGTTTTAAGGCTATTTTCATGAGTGGTTTTCCACAGTTTTTGGGTTCCAAGCGGATTTGCTAGGCCTATAAGACCCGATACAGGTTGGAGAGATATGACAAAAAAACTCATCGTTTTCGCGTTTTATGGCCGTTTTCATGAGCTATTGCCCATGGTGGTATGGTTCCAAGTTTACTTACATCAACCTTAAGAATCGATACATGTTTTAGAGTAATGACCAAAAACTCGTCGCTTTCGTGTCTTATGGCTGATTTCATGAGCTATTACCCACATTTTTGTGGTTCCATGGCAATTTTCATGGTCCATAAGACACCTCACATGTGTGAGAGATATGTCAAGAACTCGTCGTTTTCGCGTTTTATGGTCGTTTTCATGAGCTATTGCAAACTATTTTTGTGTTCGAGGGTGATTTACAATGACCTTAAGACCCAATACATGTTTGACAGTTATGACCAAAAACTTGTCGCTTTCGTGTTTTATGGACGATTTCATGAGCTATTAGCCACATTTTTAGGGTTCAATGGCAATTTGCATGGTCCATAAGACATCTCACATGTGTGAGAGATATGTCAAGAAACTCATCATTTTCGCGTTTTATGGTCGTTTTCATGAGCTATTGCCCACTATTTTGGTGTTCTAGGGTGGTTTACAAAGACCTTAAGACCCGATACATGTTACAGAGATATGACCCAAGGATCGTAGTTTTTGCCTTTTATGGCCGTTTTCATGAGCTATTGCCCATGGTTTTATGGTTGCAAGGTGACTTACATCAACCTTATAAACCGAGACATGTTTGAGAGTTATGACCGAAAACTCGTCGCTTTCGTGTTTTATGGACGATTTCATGAGCTATTGCCCACATTTTTAGGGTTCCATGGCAATTGGCATGGTCCATAAGACCGCTCACATGTGTGACAGATATGTCAAGAAACTCGTCGTTTTCGCGTTTTATGGTCGTTTTCATGAGCTATTGCCCACAATTTTGGGGTTCTAGGGTGATTTACCATGACCTTAAGACCCGTTACATGTTTGAGATATATGACCAAAAACTTGTCATTTTCGTGTTTTATGGATGTTTTCATGAGTTTTTTTCCACAATTTTTAGGTTCCAAGCGGATTCGCAAGGCCTGTAAGACTAAAACTCGTCGTTTTCGCATTTTATGGCCGTTTTCATGAGCTATTGCCCACTGTTTTTGGGGTCTCAGGGCGATTTACAAAGACCTTAAGACCCGATACATGTTACAGAGATTTGACCGAAGGATCGTATGTTTTGCCTTTTATGGCCGTTTTCATGAGCTATTGCCCATGGTTTTATGGTTCCAAGGTGACTTACATCAACTTTAAGAACCGAGACATGTTTGAGAGTTATGACCAAAAACTCGTCGCTTGCGTGTTTTATAGACGATTTCATGAGCTATTGCCCACATTTTTAGGGTTCCATGGCCATTTGCATGGTCCATAAGACCCCTCACATGTGTGAGAGATATGTCAAGAAACTCGCCGTTTTCGCGTTTGATGGTCGTTTTCATGAGCTATTGCCCACAATTTTGGGGTTCTAGGGTGATTTACCATGACCTTAAGACCCGTTACATGTTTGAGATATATGACCAAAAACTTGTCATTTTCGTGTTTTAAGGCTATTTTCATGAGTTGTTTTCCACAGTTTTTGGGTTCCAAGCGGATTTGCTAGGCCTATAAGACCCGATACATGTTGGAGAGATATGAAAAAAACACTCATCGTTTTCGCGTTTTATGGCCGTTTTCATGAGCTATTGCCCATGGTGGTATGGTTCCAAGTTTACTTACATCAACCTTAAGAATCGATACATGTTTTAGAGTAATGACCAAAAACTCGTCGCTTTCGTGTCTTATGGCTGATTTCATGAGCTATTACCCACATTTTTGTGGTTCCATGGCAATTTTCATGGTCCATAAGACCCCACACATGTGTGAGAGATATGTCAAGAACTCGTTTTCGCGTTTTATGGTCGTTTTCATGAGCTATTGCCCACTATTTTTGTGTTCGAGGGTGATTTACAATGACCTTAAGACCCAATACATGTTTGAGAGTTATGACCAAAAACTCGTCGTTTTTGTGTTTTTTGCCATTTTCATGAGATATTTCCCATAGTTTTTGGGTTGCAAGTGGATTCGCAAGGCCTTTAAGACCCGTTACATGTTTGAGAGATATGACTAAAAACTTCGTCGTTTCGCGTTTATGGCTGTTTTCATGAGCTATTGCCCACTGCTTTTGGGGTCTCGTGGCGATTTTCAAGGACCTTAAGAATCGATACATGTTACGTAGATATGACCCAAGGCTCGTAGTTTTTGCCTTTTATGGTCGTTTTCATGAGCTATTGCCCATGGTTTTATGGTTCCAAGGTGACATTAACCTTAAGAACCGAGACATGTTTAAGAGTTATGACCAAAAACTCGTCGCTTTCGTGTTTTATGGACGATTTCATGAGCTATTAGCCACATTTTTAGGGTTCAATGGCAATTTGCATGGTCCATAAGACATCTCACATGTGAGAGATATGTCAAGAAACTCATCGCTTTTATGCTTTTATGGTCGTTTTCATGAGCTATTGCCCACTATTTTGGTGTTCTAGGGTGGTTTACAAAGACCTTAAGACCCGATACATGTTACGTAGATATGACCCAAGGATCGTAGTTTTTGCCTTTTATGGCCATTTCATGAGCTATTGCCCATGGTTTTATGGTTCCAAGGTGACTTACATCAACCTTATAAACCGAGACATGTTTGAGAGTTATGACCGAAAACTCGTCGCTTTCGTGTTTTATGGACGATTTCATGAGCTATTGCCCACATTTTTAGGGTTCCATGGCAATTTGCATGGTCCATAAGACCCCTCACATGTGTGAGAGATATGTCAAGAAACTCGTCGTTTTCGCGTTTTATGGTCGTTTTCATGAGCTATTGCCCACAATTTTGGGGTTCTAGGGTGATTTACCATGACCTTAAGACCCGTTACATGTTTGAGATATATGACCAAAAACTTGTCATTTTCGTGTTTTAAGGATGTTTTCATGAGTTGTTTTCCACAATTTTTGGGTTCCAAGCGGATTTACTAGGCCTGTAAGACCCGATACATGTTGGAGAGATATGACAAAAAACTCATCGTTTTCGCGTTTTATGGCCGTTTTCATGAGCTATTGCCCATCGTTTTATGGTTCCAAGGTGACTTACATCAACCTTAAGAACCGAGACATGTTTGAGAGTTATGACCAAAAACTCGTCGCTTGCATGTTTTATGGCTGATTTCATGAGCTATTACCCACATTTTTGTGGTTCCATCGCAATTTTCATGGTCCATAAGACCCCTCACATGTGTGAGAGATATGTCAAGAACTCGCTGCTTTTCGCGTTTTATGGTCGTTTTCATGAGCTATTTCCCACTATTTTTGTGTTCGAGTGTGATTTACAGTGACCTTAAGACCCAGTACATGTTTGAGAGTTATGACCAAAAACTCGTCGTTTTTGTGTTTTTTGCCATTTTCATGAGTTATTTCCCATAGTTTTTGGGTTGCAAGTGGATTCGCAAGGCCTTTAAGACCCGTTATATGTTTGAGAGATATGACTAAAAACTCGTCGTTTTCGCGTTTTATGGCTGTTTTCATGAGCTATTGCCCACTGTTTTTGGGGTCTCAGGGCGATTTTCAAGGACCTCAAGAACCGATACATGTTACAGAGATATGACCCAAGGCTCGTAGTTTTTGCCTTTTATGGTCGTTTTCATGAGCTATTGCCCATGGTTTTATGGTTCCAAGGTGACTGACATCAACCTTAAGAACCGAGACATGTTTAAGAGTTATGACCAAAAACTCGTCGCTTTCGTGTTTTATGGACGATTTCTTGAGCTATTAGCCACATTTTTAGGTTGCAATGGCAATTTTCATGGTCCATAAGACATCTCACATGTGTGAGAGATATGTCAAGAAACTCATCGTTTTCGCGTTTTATGGTCGTTTTCATGAGCTATTGCCCACTATTTTGGTGTTCTAGGGTGGTTTACAAAGACCTTAAGACCCGATACATGTTACAGAGATATGACCCAAGGATCGTAGTTTTTGCCTTTTATGGCCGTTTTCATGAGCTATTGCCCATGGTTTTATGGTTCCAAGGTGACTTACATCAACCTTATAAACCGAGACATGTTTGAGAGTTATGACCGAAAACTCGTCGCTTTCGTGTTTTATGGACGATTTCATGAGCTATTGCCCACATTTTTAGGGTTCCATGGCAATTTGCATGGTCCATAAGACCCCTCACATGTGTGAGAGATATGTCAAGAAACTCGTCGTTTTCGCGTTTTATGGTCGTTTTCATGAGCTATTGCCCACAATTTTGGGGTTCTAGGGTGATTTACCATGACCTTAAGACCCGTTAAATGTTTGAGATATATGACCAAAAACTTGTCATTTTCGTGTTTTAAGGCTATTTTCATGAGTTGTTTTCCACAGTTTTTGGGTTCCAAGCGGATTTGCTAGGCCTATAAGACCCGATACATGTTGGAGAGATATGACAAAAAAACTCGCTTGCTCGTTTTATGGCCGTTTTCATGTGCTATTGCCCATGGTGGTATGGTTCCAAGTTTACTGACATCAACCTTAAGAATCGATACATGTTTTAGAGTAATGACCAAAAACTCGTCGCTTTCGTGTCTTATGGCTGATTTCATGAGCTATTACCCACATTTTTGTGGTTCCATGGCAATTTTCATGGTCCATAATACCCCTCACATGTGTGAGAGATATGTCAAGAAACTCGTCGTTTTCGCGTTTTATGGTCGTTTTCATGAGCTATTGCCCACTATTTTTGTGTTCGAGGGTGATTTACAATGACCTTAAGACCCAATACATGTTTGAGAGTTATGACCAAAAAATCGTCGTTTTTGTGTTTTTTGCCATTTTCATGAGTTATTTCCCGTAGTTTTTGGGTTGCAAGTGGATTCACAAGGCCTTTAAGACCCGTTACATGTTTGAGAGATATGACTAAAAACTCATCGTTTTCGCGTTTTATGGCTGTTTTCATGAGCTATTGCCCACTGTTTTTGGGGTCTCAGGGCGATTTTCAAAGACCTTAAGAACCGATACATGTTACAGAGATATGACCCAAGGCTCATAGTTTTTGCCTTTTATAGTCGTTTTCATGAGCTATTGCCCATGGTTTTATGGTTCCAAGGTGACTGACATTAACCTTAAGAACCGAGACATGTTTAAGAGTAATGACCAAAAACTCGTCGCTTTCGTGTTTTATGGACGATTTCATGAGCTATTAGCCACATTTTTAGGGTTCAATGGCAATTTGCATGGTCCATAAGACATCTCACATGTGTGAGAGATATGTCAAGAAACTCATCTTTTTTGCGTTTTATGGTCGTTTTCATGAGCTATTGCCCACTATTTTGGTGTTCTAGGGTGGTTTACAAAGACCTTAAGACCCGATACATGTTACAGAGATATGACCCAAGGATCGTAGTTTTTGCCTTTTATGGCCATTTTCATGAGCTATTGCCCATGGTTTTATGGTTCCAAGGTGACTTACATCAACCTTATAAACCGAGACATGTTTGAGAGTTATTACCGAAAAATCGTCGCTTTTGTGTTTTATGGACGATTTCATGAGCTATTGCCCACATTTTTAGGGTTCCATGGCAATTTGCATGGTCCATAAGACCCCTCACATGTGTGAGAGATATGTCAAGAAACTCGTCGTTTTCGCGTTTTATGGTCGTTTTCATGAGCTATTGCCCACAATTTTGGGGTTCTAGGGTGATTTACCATGACCTTAAGACCCGTTACATGTTTGAGATATATGACCAAAAACTTGTCATTTTCGTGTTTTAAGGATGTTTTCATGAGTTGTTTTCCACACTTTTTGGGTTCCAAGAGGATTTGCTAGGCCTGTAAGACCCGATACATGATGGAGAGATATGACAAAAAAACTCATCGTTTTCGCGTTTTATGGCCGTTTTCATGTGCTATTGCCCATGGTGGTATGGTTCCAAGTTTACTTACATCAACCTTAAGAATCGATACATGTTTTAGAGTAATGACCAAAAACTCGTCGCTTTCGTGTCTTATGGCTGATTTCATGAGCTATTACCCACATTTTTGTGGTTCCATGGCAATTTTCATGGTCCATAATACCCCTCACATGTGTGAGAGATATGTCAAGAAACTCGTCGTTTTCGCGTTTTATGGTCGTTTTCATGAGCTATTTCCCACTATTTTTGTGTTCGAGTGTGATTTACAATGACCTTAAGACCCAGTACATGTTTGAGAGTTATGACCAAAAACTCGTCGTTTTTGTGTTTTTTGCCATTTTCATGAGTTATTTCCCATAGTTTTTGGATTGCAAGTGGATTCGCAAGGACTTTAAGACCCGTTATATGTTTGAGAGATATGACTAAAAACTCGTCGTTTTCGTGTTTTATGGCTGTTTTCATGAGCTATTGCCCACTGTTTTTGGGGTCTCAGGGCGATTTTCAAGGACCTTAAGAACCGATACATGTTACAGAGATATGACCCAAGGATCGTAGTTTTTGCCTTTTATGGTCGTTTTCATGAGCTATTGCCCATGGTTTTATGGTTCCAAGGTGACTGACATCAACCTTAAGAACCGAGACATGTTTAAGAGTTATGACCCAAAACTCGTCGCTTTCGTGTTTTATGGACGATTTCTTGAGCTATTAGCCACATTTTTAGGTTGCAATGGCAATTTGCATGGTCCATAAGACATCTCACATGTGTGAGAGATATGTCAAGAAACTCATCGTTTTCGCGTTTTATGGTCGTTTTCATGAGCTATTGCCCACTATTTTGCTGTTCTAGGGTGGTTTACAAAGACCTTAAGACCCGATACATGTTACAGAGATATGACCCAAGGATCGTAGTTTTTGCCTTTTATGGCCATTTTCATGAGCTATTGCCCATGGTTTTATGGTTCCAAGGTGACTTACATCAACCTTATAAACCGAGACATGTTTGAGAGTTATGACCGAAAACTCGTCGCTTTCGTGTTTTATGGACGATTTCATGAGCTATTGCCCACATTTTTAGGGTTCCATGGCAATTTGCATGGTCCATAAGACCTCTCACATGTGTGAGAGATATGTCAAGAAACTCGCTGCTGCTTTTATGGTCGTTTTCATGAGCTATTGCCCACAATTTTGGGGTTCTAGGGTGATTTACCATGACCTTAAGACCCGTTAAATGTTTGAGATATATGACCAAAAACTTGTCATTTTCGTGTTTTAAGGCTATTTTCATGAGTTGTTTTCCACATTTTTTGGGTTCCAAGCGGATTTGCTAGGCCTATAAGACCCGATACATGTTGGAGAGATATGACAAAAAAACTCATCGTTTTCTCGTTTTATGGCCGTTTTCATGTGCTATTGCCCATGGTGGTATGGTTCCAAGTTTACTGACATCAACCTTAAGAATCGATACATGTTTTAGAGTAATGACCAAAAACTCGTCGCTTTCGTGTCTTATGGCTGATTTCATGAGCTATTACCCACATTTTTGTGGTTCCATGGCAATTTTCATGGTCCATAATACCCCTCACATGTGTGAGAGATATGTCAAGAAACTCGTCGTTTTCGCGTTTTATGGTCGTTTTCATGAGCTATTGCCCACTATTTTTGTGTTCGAGGGTGATTTACAATGACCTTAAGACCCAATACATGTTTGAGAGTTATGACCAAAAAATCGTCGTTTTTGTGTTTTTTGCCATTTTCATGAGTTATTTCCCGTAGTTTTTGGGTTGCAAGTGGATTCACAAGGCCTTTAAGACCCGTTACATGTTATCGAGATATGACTAAAAACTCATCGTTTTCGCGTTTTATGGCTGTTTTCATGAGCTATTGCCCACTGTTTTTGGGCTCTCAGGGCGATTTTCAAAGACCTTAAGAACCGATACATGTTACAGAGATAAGACCCAAGGCTCATAGTTTTTGCCTTTTATGGTCGTTTTCATGAGCTATTGCCCATGGTTTTATGGTTCCAAGGTGACTGACATCAACCTTAAGAACTAAGACATGTTTAAGAGTTATGACATAAAACTCGTCGCTTTCGTGTTTTATGGACGATTTCATGAGCTATTAGCCACATTTTTAGGGTTCAATGGCAATTTGCATGGTCCATAAGACCTCTCACATGTGTGAGAGATATGTCAAGAAACTCATCGTTTTCGCGTTTTATGGTCGTTTTCATGAGCTATTGCCCACTATTTTGGTGTTCTAGGGTGATTTACAAAGACGTTAAGACCCGATACATGTTACAGAGATATGACCCAAGGATCGTAGTTTTTGCCTTTTATGGACGTTTTTATGAGCTATTGCCCATGGTTTTATGGTTCCAAGGTGACTTACATCAACCTTAAGAACCAAGAAATGTTTCAGAGTTATGACCAAAAACTCGTCGTTTTTGTGTTCTTTGCCATTTTCATGAGTTATTTCCCATAGTTTTTGGGTTGCAAGTGGATTCGCAAGTCCTTTAAGACCCGTTACATGTTTGAGAGATATGACTAAAAACTCGTCGTTTTCGCGTTTTATGGCTGTTTTCATGAGCTATTGCCCACTATTTTTGGGGTCTCAAGGCGATTTTCAAAGACCTTAAGAACCGATACATGTTATAGAGATATGACCCAAGGCTCGTAGTTTTTGCCTTTTATGGTCGTTTTCATGAGCTATTGCCCATGGTTTTATGGTTCCAAGGTGACTGACATCAACCTTAAGAACCGAGACATGTTTGAGAGTTATGACCAAAAACTCTTCGCTTTCGTGTTTTATGGACGATTTCATGAGCTATTAGCCATATTTTTAGGGTTCAGTGGCAATTTGCATGGTCCATAAGACCCCTCGCATGTGTGAGAGATATGTCAAGAAACTCATCGTTTTCGCGTTTTATGGTCGTTTTCATGAGCTATTGCCCACTATTTTGGTGTTCTAGGGTGGTTTACAAAGTCCTTAAGACCCGATACATGTTACAGAGATATGACCCAAGGATCGTAGTTTTTGCCTTTTATGGCCATTTTCATGAGCTATTGCCCATGGTTTTATGGTTCCAAGGTGACTTACATCAACCTTATAAACCGAGACATGTTTGAGAGTTATGACCAAAACTCGCTTTCGTGTTTTATGGACGATTTCATGAGCTATTGCCCACATTTTAGGGTTCCATGGCAATTTGCATGGTCCATAAGACCCCTCACATGTGTGAGAGATATGTCAAGAAACTCGCCATTTTTCGCATTTTATGGTCGTTTTCATGAGCTATTGCCCACAATTTTGGGGTTCTAGGGTGATTTACCATGACCTTAAGACCCGTTACATGTTTGAGATATATAACCAAAAACTTGTCATTTTCGTGTTTTAAGGATATTTTAATGAGTTGTTTTCAATAGTTTTTGGGTTCCAAGCGGATTTGCTAGGCCATAAGACCCGATACATGTTGAGAGATATGACAAAAAAACTCATCGTTTTCGCGTTTATGGCCGTTTTCATGAGCTATTGCCCATGGTGGTATGGTTCCAAGTTTACTTACATCAACCTTAAGAATCGATACATGTTTTAGAGTAATGACCAAAAACTCGTCGCTTTCGTGTCTTATGGCTGATTTCATGAGCTATTACCCACATTTTTGTGGTTCCATGGCAATTTTCATGGTCCATAATACCCCTCACATGTGTGAGAGATATGTCAAGAAACTCGTCGTTTTCGCGTTTTATGGTCGTTTTCATGAGCTATTTCCCACTATTTTTGTGTTCGAGTGTGATTTACAATGACCTTAAGACCCAGTACATGTTTGAGAGTTATGACCAAAAACTCGTCGTTTTTGTGTTTTTTGCCATTTTCATGAGTTATTTCCCATAGTTTTTGGGTTGCAAGTGGATTCGCAAGGCCTTTAAGACCCGTTACATGTTTGAGAGATATGACTAAAAACTCGTCGTTTTCGCGTTTTATGGCTGTTTTCATGAGCTATTGCCCACTGTTTTTGGGGTCTCAGGGCGATTTTCAAGGACCTTAAGAACCGATACATGTTACAGAGATATGACCCAAGGCTCGTAGTTTTTGCCTTTTATGGTCGTTTTCATGAGCTATTGCCCATGGTTTTATGGTTCCAAGGTGACATCAACCTTAAGAACCGAGACATGTTTAAGAGTTATGACCAAAAACTCGTCGCTTTCGTGTTTTATGGACGATTTCTTGAGCTATTAGCCACATTTTTAGGTTGCAATGGCAATTTTCATGGTCCATAAGACATCTCACATGTGTGAGAGATATGTCAAGAAACTCATCGTTTTCGCGTTTTATGGTCGTTTTCATAAGCTATTGCCCACTATTTTGGTGTTCTAGGGTGGTTTACAAAGACCTTAAGACCCGATACATGTTACAGAGATATGACCCAAGGATCATAGTTTTTGCCTTTTATGGCCGTTTTCATTAGCTATTGCCCATGGTTTTATGGTTCCAAGGTGACTTACATCAACCTTATAAACCGAGACATGTTTGAGAGTTATGACCGAAAACTCATCGCTTTCGTGTTTTATGGCCGTTTTCATGAGCTATTGCCCATGGTTTTATGGTTCCAAGGTGACTTACATCAACCTTATAAACCGAGACATGTTTGAGAGTTATGACCGAAAACTCGTCGCTTTCGTGTTTTATGGACGATTTCATGAGCTATTGCCCACATTTTTAGGGTTCCATGGCAATTTGCATGGTCCATAAGACCCCTCACATGTGTGAGAGATATGTCAAGAAACTCGTCGTTTTCGCGTTTTATGGTCGTTTTCATGAGCTATTGCCCACAATTTTGGGGTTCTAGGGTGATTTACCATGACCTTAAGACCCGTTACATGTTTGAGATATATGACCAAAAACTTGTCATTTTCGTGTTTTAAGGATGTTTTCATGAGTTGTTTTCCACACTTTTTGGGTTCCAAGCGGATTTGCTAGGCCTGTAAGACCCGATACATGTTGGAGAGATATGACAAAAAAACTCATCATTTTCGCGTTTTATGGCCGTTTTCATGTGCTATTGCCCATGGTGGTATGGTTCCAAGTTTACTTACATCAACCTTAAGAATCGATACATGTTTTAGAGTAATGACCAAAAACTCGTCGCTTTCGTGTCTTATGGCTGATTTCATGAGCTATTACCCACATTTTGTGGTTCCATGGCAATTTTCATGGTCCATAAGACCTCACATGTGTGAGAGATATGTCAAGAAACTCGTTTCTGCTTTTATGGTCGCTTTCATGAGCTATTTCCCACTATTTTGTGTTCGAGTGTGATTTACAATGACCTTAAGACCCAATACATGTTTGAGAGTTATGACCAAAACTCGTCGTTTTGTGTTTTTTGCCATTTTCATGAGTTATTTCCCATAGTTTTTGGGTTGCAAGTGGATTCGCAAGGCCTTTAAGACCGTTATATGTTTGAGAGATATGACTAAAACTCGCTGCTTTCGTGTCTTATGGCTGTTTTCATGAGCTATTGCCCACTGTTTTTGGGGTCTCAGGGCGATTTTCAAGGACCTTAAGAACCGATACATGTTACAGAGATATGACCCAAGGCTCGTAGTTTTTGCCTTTTATGGTCGTTTTCATGAGCTATTGCCCATGGTTTTATGGTTCCAAGGTGACTGACATCAACCTTAAGAACCGAGACATGTTTAAGAGTTATGACCAAAAACTCGTCGCTTTCGTGTTTTATGGACGATTTCTTGAGATATTAGCCACATTTTTAGGTTGCAATGGCAATTTGCATGGTCCATAAGACATCTCACATGTGTGAGAGATATGTCAAGAAACTCATCGTTTTCGCGTTTTATGGTCGTTTTCATGAGCTATTGCCCACTATTTTGGTGTTCTAGGGTGGTTTACAAAGACCTTAAGACCCGATACATGTTACAGAGATATGACCCAAGGATCGTAGTTTTTGCCTTTTATGGCCGTTTTCATGAGCTATTGCCCATGGTTTTATGGTTCCAAGGTGACTTACATCAACCTTATAAACCGAGACATGTTTGAGAGTTATGACCGAAAACTCGTCGCTTTCGTGTTTTATGGACGATTTCATGAGCTATTGCCCACATTTTAGGGTTCCATGGCAATTTGCATGGTCCATAAGACCGCTCACATGTGTGAGATATATGTCAAGAAACTCGCTGCTTTCGCTTTTATGGTCGCTTTTCATGAGCTATTGCCCACAATTTTGGGGTTCTAGGGTGATTTACCATGACCTTAAGACCCGTTACATGTTTGAGATATATGACCAAAAACTTGTCATTTTCGTGTTTTAAGGCTATTTTCATGAGTTGTTTTCCACATTTTTGGGTTCCAAGCGGATTTGCTAGGCCTATAAGACCCGATACATGTTGAGAGATATGACAAAAAACTCATCGTTTTCGCTTTATGGCCGTTTTCATGTGCTATTGCCCATGGTGGTATGGTTCCAAGTTTCTTACATCAACCTTAAGAATCGATACATGTTTTAGAGTAATGACCAAAACTGCTCGCTTTTCGTGTCTTATGGCTGATTTCATGAGCTATTACCCACATTTTTGTGGTTCCATGGCAATTTTCATGGTCCATAATACCCCTCACATGTGTGAGAGATATGTCAAGAAACTCGTCGTTTTCGCGTTTTATGGTCGTTTTCATGAGCTATTGCCCACTATTTTTGTGTTCGAGGGTGATTTACAATGACCTTAAGACCCAATACATGTTTGAGAGTTATGACCAAAAAATCGTCGTTTTTGTGTTTTTTGCCATTTTCATGAGTTATTTCCCATAGTTTTTGGGTTGCAAGTGGATTCAAGGCCTTTAAGACCGTTACATGTTTGAGAGATATGACTAAAACTCATCGCTTTCTGCTTTTATGGCTGTTTTCATGAGCTATTGCCCACTGTTTTTGGGGTCTCAGGGCGATTTTCAAAGACCTTAAGAACCGATACATGTTACAGAGATATGACCCAAGGCTCATAGTTTTTGCCTTTTATGGTCGTTTTCATGAGCTATTGCCCATGGTTTTATGGTTCCAAGGTGACTGACATTAACCTTAAGAACCGAGACATGTTTAAGAGTTATGACCAAAAACTCGTCGCTTTCGTGTTTTATGGACGATTTCATGAGCTATTAGCCACATTTTTAGGGTTCAATGGCAATTTGCATGGTCCATAAGACATCTCACATGTGTGAGAGATATGTCAAGAAACTCATCGTTTTCGCGTTTTATGGTCGTTTTCATGAGCTATTGCCCACTATTTTGGTGTTCTAGGGTGGTTTACAAAGACCTTAAGACCCGATACATGTTACAGAGATATGACCCAAGGATCGTAGTTTTTGCCTTTTATGGCCGTTTTCATGAGCTATTGCCCATGGTTTTATGGTTCCAAGGTGACTTACATCAACCTTATAAACCGAGACATGTTTGAGAGTTATGACCGAAAACTCGTCGCTTTCGTGTTTTATGGACGATTTCATGAGCTATTGCCCACATTTTTAGGGTTCCATGGCAATTTGCATGGTCCATAAGACCCCTCACATGTGTGAGAGATATGTCAAGAAACTCGTCGTTTTCGCGTTTTATGGTCGTTTTCATGAGCTATTGCCCACAATTTTGGGGTTCTAGGGTGATTTACCATGACCTTAAGACCCGTTACATGTTTGAGATATATGACCAAAAACTTGTCATTTTCGTGTTTTAAGGATGTTTTCATGAGTTGTTTTCCACACTTTTTGGGTTCCAAGCGGATTTGCTAGGCCTGTAAGACCCGATACATGTTGGAGAGATATGACAAAAAAACTCATCGTTTTCGCGTTTTATGGCCGTTTTCATGTGCTATTGCCCATGGTGGTATGGTTCCAAGTTTACTTACATCAACCTTAAGAATCGATACATGTTTTAGAGTAATGACCAAAAACTCGTCGCTTTCGTGTCTTATGGCTGATTTCATGAGCTATTACCCACATTTTTGTGGTTCCATGGCAATTTTCATGGTCCATAATACCCCTCACATGTGTGAGAGATATGTCAAGAAACTCGTCGTTTTCGCGTTTTATGGTCGTTTTCATGAGCTATTTCCCACTATTTTTGTGTTCGAGTGTGATTTACAATGACCTTAAGACCCAGTACATGTTTGAGAGTTATGACCAAAACTCGCTGCTTTTGTGTTTTTTGCCATTTTCATGAGTTATTTCCCATAGTTTTTGGGTTGCAAGTGGATTCGCAAGGCCTTTAAGACCCGTTATATGTTTGAGAGATATGACTAAAAACTCGTCGTTTTCGCGTTTTATGGCTGTTTTCATGAGCTATTGCCCACAGTTTTTGGGGTCTCAGGGCGATTTTCAAGGACCTTAAGAACCGATACATGTTACAGAGATATGACCCAAGGCTCGTAGTTTTTGCCTTTTATGGTCGTTTTCATGAGCTATTGCCCATGGTTTTATGGTTCCAAGGTAACGACATCAACCTTAAGAACCGAGACATGTTTAAGAGTTATGACCAAAAACTGCCGCTTTTCGTTTTATGGACGATTTCATGAGCTATTAGCCACATTTTTAGGTTCAATGGCAATTTGCATGGTCCATAAGACATCTCACATGTGTGAGAGATATGTCAAGAAACTCATCGTTTCGCTTTTATGGTCGCTTTCATGAGCTATTGCCCACTATTTTGGTGTTCTAGGGTGGTTTACAAAGACCTTAAGACCCGATACATGTTAAGTAGATATGACCCAAGGATCGTAGTTTTGCCTTTTATGGCCGTTTTCATGAGCTATTGCCCATGGTTTTATGGTTCCAAGGTGACTTACATCAACCTTAAGAACCGAGACATGTTTGAGAGTTATGACCAAAAACTCGTCGCTTGCGTGTTTTATAGACGATTTCATGAGCTATTGCCCACATTTTTGTGGTTCCATGGAAATTTTCATGGTCCATAAGACCCCTCACATGTGTGAGAGATATGTCAAGAAACTCGCCGTTTTCGCGTTTGATGGTCGTTTTCATGAGCTATTGCCCACAATTTTGGGGTTCTAGGGTGATTTACCATGACCTTAAGACCCGTTACATGTTTGAGATATATGACCAAAAACTTGTCATTTTCGTGTTTTAAGGCTATTTTCATGAGTTGTTTTCCACAGTTTTTTGGTTCCAAGCGGATTTGCTAGGCCTATAAGACCCGATACATGTTGGAGAGATATGACAAAAAACTCATCGTTTTCGCATTTTATGGCCGTTTTCATGTGCTATTTCCCATGGTGGTATGGTTCCAAGTTTACTTACATCAACCTTAAGAATCGATACATGTTTTAGAGTAATGACCAAAAACTCGTCGCTTTTGTGTCTTATGGCTGATTTCATGAGCTATTACCGACATTTTTGTGGTTCCATGGCAATTTTCATGGTCCATAAGACCCCTCACATGTGTGAGAGATATGTCAAGAAACTCGTCGTTTTCGCGTTCTATGGTCGTTTTCATGAGCTATTGCCCACTATTTTTGTGTTCGAGGGTGATTTACAATGACCTTAAGACCCAATACATGTTTGAGAGTTATGACCAAAAACTCGTCGTTTTTGTGTTCTTTGCCATTTTCATGAGTTATTTCCATAGTTTTTGGGTTGCAAGTGGATTCGCAAGGCCTTTAAGACCCGTTACATGTTTGAGAGATATGACTAAAACTCATCGTTTTGCGTTTTATGGCTGTTTTCATGAGCTATTGCCCTTTTTTGGGGTCTCGGGCGATTTTCAAGGACCTTAAGAACCGATACATGTTACGTAGATATGACCCAAGGCTCGTAGTTTTTGCCTTTTATGGTCGCTTTTCATGAGCTATTGCCCATGGTTTTATGGTTCCAAGGTGACCGACATTAACCTTAAGAACCGAGACATGTTTAAGAGTTATGACCAAAACTCGTCGCTTCGTGTTTTATGGACGATTTCATGAGCTATTAGCCACATTTTTAGGGTTCAATGGCAATTTGCATGGTCCATAAGACATCTCACATGTGAGAGATATGTCAAGAAACTCATCGTTTTTCGTTTTATGGTCGTTTTCATGAGCTATTGCCCACTATTTTGGTGTTCTAGGGTGGTTTACAAAGACCTTAAGACCGATACATGTTACAGAGATATGACCCAAGGATCGTAGTTTTTGCCTTTTATGGCC